>CATIWM010336754.1:0-10638 GCA_949671775.1 Mallotus repandus | reverse complement strand
TTTGTCTATTTAGGAAGATATATTTAGTTTTTAATTAATGTTTATCTCTTGTAGGTGGACCCTAGCTGATTAAGGAGATAATAAAGAATTTAAAGTTGAATTGTCAAAACTTCCAAAAGCTTTAAGCCAATTGCAAGCCATATTTGAGCCAAATTATATTTTGATGATTAGGAAGCTGTGTGATGATTAAGAAGTCTCCTGTTTCGCAAATTAGGAAGATTTGAGACCAAAGTGGACTCTCCCTAACCCTAGTTCTATATGAAGGAAATTAAAACACCTTTTGAAGGAGAAGAGGAGAGATGCAAAGGCAAGATACAGAGATGACTGAAGGATTCGACAATTGTTAAACAATTTTATTTTTTTCATTTTATGTTTTTCTTTATATTTTGTTTATGGATTTGTCCATAGCCATGCATGGCTAATTTTCTTTTAGAATCTTGGTTAGGAGTAGCTATTCCATTATATGAATTGAAAATAAATACTTTATTTGATTTGAATTTCAGTGAATTCTTTGTGTTGTAATATTATCTAGTTATCATTCTAGGCTTGTTTGATTGCTTGTTTATGGATAAATTCACCAATGAGAGTTAGGGGAATTTATTAGCTTAAGAACACTTTGAACTTAGATCACTCGACTATGAGAGTAGGCGAGCTCTTCGGAGAGTCACGACAGTTTAATCATAGTGACAAATTAATTGCTAAAAGTCTTAATGAGCTAGGATTAACTTGTTAATCATGAGAGTAGGTTAGATTTTAATCCTTGCATGCTTAATTGAAATTGAGAGAGTCTTTAGGTAATTTAGAGCAATTACCCTTAATTGAATTCAAAAGATTATTTATTTTATAATGTGTTCAAGATTAGAATGGAATAGTGAAACTAAACCTAGATTCTAAGTATTAAATATTTTATTTCAGTTTAGTTTATTTAAGTTGTTATTTAAATTTTATAATTGCTCAAATTCTTTACTAGGTGTGATAGCTAAGTTATAGGTAAAAATAATTGGTAGTCAATAAACAGTCTTCGTGGGAATGATATCTTAAGTGCTACAATCATGACTCGTGTGCTTGCGAGCTTTGAGAGCAACAATACTTTTGTAGTTTAATGAATTTAATGCATACTCTCTTTTTGAATGTGTAAATGAGCCTAATTTAAGAGGAATTAGAGAAATAACGGGCTAGATAGCTTGAGTTACTGGAATTGCTCAAAATTGACACTTAATTTAAAAAAATAATAAAAAATAAAAATAAAATTTTGCTGTGGAATGGAGCTGAAAATTCTTATTCAAATTTATAGATGCTCCTTTACTCAATGCTCTTCAAATAGTATAAGTATCCAAAAAGGACCTTTTGGTGGGTTCCACGCTGAGTAGTGCGGGAAAGGCTAGGGAATTCTGTCGATTGGAATGTCCACAAGCAAATTTATAAAAAAAAAAATTAAAATCTTCTTTGTGTCTTGTTAAAGGTAATTCTAGTAAAAAACGTTGTCTGACTTACTTTTCTTCTTTGTGAATCTTGCTTTGTGTACGTTTGTATATTCAACAGGAGAGTTTGCTATCCACTTAGTAATCTTTATATATGTTCTTGATCATGAGTTGCTTATTATGTTTTTTTTAATTTAAATCTTATATTAAGTGGGGATTTTGTTAATTGGTCAAGATAAAATTGATTAATGTGTCGAGTTTGCGTTATTGATACGTATTGTTTTCAATTTGCTTGAGGACAAGCAAGAAGTTAAGTGTGGGAGTATTTGATTACATGTTTAGTGTAGTATTTTTTTAGGTTAGTTTATGCATGTTATTGGTGTTTATTTTTATAGTTTTTATTAGAATCTAGTTATTTCTATAGGACTTAGTAATGTGCTTGGCTTTCTTTTAAAATAATGAATTTTATGTGAAATATTGAATTAAACTTTTTAGATGATGATGGTAGATAGACATGATTACGGTGGACGGGCAACTTACAAATTTTGGTTGCAAGTGGACGGTGCATTATGCGAGCAGCTAAGTCATAAAAGAATGGAAAAGTTGCAAAGTGTATTCATTTCTCTGCAAATGTCAAAAGTAGGTGACCAACTTGCTTGGCAAATTCAAAAGCAAGTGGTCAAATGTCAAAAGTAGGTGATCAAACTACTTGCCAAAAATCAAAAGCAAGTGACAAACTTTCACTATAAATAGAGGACATTGCATAGGCTTTGGGGGTGCAATAGAGAAAATAAAAGAGTGAGTGATTTATTTGTGTGTAGTATAGTGTTGTCTGTGCATGTAATAAAAGAAGAGTGTGACTGCGTGATTAATTGATTTAAGTCTAAAGATAACTTAAATTATTTTAATTTCAATTGGATGTGCTTCATGGTTTGTTTACTAAAATTGATTAGGTTTTTAATTTAATGAAAATTAGTTAAAACCTTTTCAATTGATAGAAGTAAATTAAGTAATTGAGGAAACTTAATTACTATCATTGAAACCCCAAGAAATGCAATAGAAAGAAAGATTAATTTCTTGTGATTGGCTTAATTAGAATATAGCGATACAATCCCTAACACCATTCTCATTATCGCTTGTTAAAATTTAAATTAATTGATTTTTTTTTAGTTTCATTTTTGGCTATTAAAATTTAGTAATTATGATTCACTTAATATTTGATTCTTAAACAAGTTAAAAATAGAATTAATAGTTGGATAGGCATTCAATCCTTGTGGGATTGACTTTTATTTCTTTTATATTACTTGACAAACTGGTATGCTTGTGAGAACCAATCATAAATCTCAAGTCTCCTCCAAGTAAGAAACTTTTTCTATGCGACACGGCCCACACACGGTCGTGTCTCAGCCTATACTGATTTGCATCTTTCCAACACGGTCACTAGCATGGTCGTGCTGTAGTTCGAGTTCATTCTTCTAGATTGTTACACGGGTTTAAGCACAGTCGTGTTGGGTCTTCACAAGCTTTTTGTAGAAGGCAAAATGATGCACAGTTGGAAGCATGCCAATGTTAGGCTTCGTGTTGCATGTTTCTTCAATTCCAAAATCAGACACAGCCTGAAACATAGTCATGCCTCAAGTTGTGTCATCGAGCTTCCTTTTCCAGTATGTGACTCGGGCACAAGTATGCCCATGTCATGGCCATGTCATCCAATTCCTTGACTTTTTTGGAATTCCTTTCTAAACTTAACTACAAAAAGGAAATACAATTAAGTATTTAAATAAAAACTTCTAATTTGACTAAAATTAGACAAAAATAATAAAATCCTAACTAAAATACTAAAACTAAAATATTTTCTAATTAAGTCTAAATTCTACCCAAATTAAACTAATTAATTATTCAAAATTCATTAAAATTCAACTCAAAATATATGTGAAAATTACACACATTAGTTTTTTGCAATTCAAATTGGAGAAGAAGTAGAAGAGAAAGGGGTAATCTTGATGGTGATGTGGAGATTGAAGAAGAAATTAATGGAGGTTGAAAAGAGATTTAATGGCGAGGTTGAAGATCTCAAAAGTGAGGTGAGTTTGTTAGAAAATCAAGAAGCTTATGATGCAATGTTGGTGCAAAAATCTCGAGATCTTTTTGATGAGCTGCAGTATGTTGATTTTCTTAAAGTCATAAATTTTGACCATATTGCTATTAATCTTCTCAAAAGCGCTAAGGTATTCAAAGTATCTATTTCTTTGGAATGGACCACTTCAATTCTCAAGCATAGAATAGTTATTAGATAATAACACTATATTAGGTTACTATTAGGTTCTTATATACATAGCAATCTATAATAATATTATATAATATAATCAAAAGTACAACATTTTATTTAGGGTGTATTAAACTCATAATTCATTAGATACTTTTTATGACCGGTGATTACTTGTGATTTCGGCTTCATGTAGTCGATTTGCAGCCAGTAATCCAAATGGAGGATGAATTTTTGGAGTTAGCTCACCATCATATAGGATGCGACCCTTTGTCCCAACCATTGTAGCATGTGTGTCACCCACTCGAGGTCGAGTTTTCTACAAGGGGCGTTCATGGGTGCATGGAAGTCATGCATGGCCGTGTGTATCCTCTGCATAATTGAGCCTGAGGTGGATCAATTCAGAGTGGAAAGCTTGAAACCATACATGATTGTGTGCAGTTTTGACATGGTTGTGTCTAAAACCAAATGTGGATATGTGCAGTTTTGATATGGCTATTTGCAAGCGAATAATCCAAAATAATGCACATCGTTTTATGTCATTTCGACACAACCGTGCATTGTGAATAGCTGATAATTATTTTTGAATTTTTTTATTTAGTTGTTTTAGATCATTATTTAATTAGGTAAGAATTTTATATTTAGCTAGAGTTTTTATTTTATTCTATTTTTAGTTTCCTATGTTAGTTAGTATTTATTTTAATTTGGGATAAAGATAAATTTAGTGTGTGTACTTTCTAAAACTTTACAATCTAGCGTGTTAACTTTTTAAAATTATAATTTAGTGTTGCAACCTATGGAAATAACATAAACCATTGTTATTAGCAGGTCACTACTAAGCTGGAATGAAGTTGGCCCACAAAGAGGACTGATCTAGCATTGGGAAGAGTTTTCAACAAACATCACGTGAATGGCATATGCATAAGGAATGGGAAATTACCAAAAAGAACAAAGGTTATGAAAAAAATGAAAGAGAAAAGTTGTAACACTAAACAACACTAAGTCAAAAAGTTATGTCTTTTTCTCTGTAAAAAAATGACATGAACCATTGACGAACCATTGTTTTCCATTATTATAAGAGGTTTTTAATGAAGAATGAAAGCTTCGGACATGAACAAGTGCATTATTTATTGATTTATTTTTTTATTTTTATTTAGTTAGGTTATTGTGTGTTAGTTTCAAACATCATCTAAGCTTCAAAAATCATCTTCCTCTAAATGATTTATTTGTTTTTTGGCCAAAGTTGATTGTGAATATCATGTTATTGTTATCTCTTTCTTTTTAAATAGTTATACATTTTAGGGTTTTGGGGTTGTGAAGCAATTTATTAAAAAAATTTTTGCTTGTTATTTTGGTGTGACAGACAATTTGTAATGGTGTTTTGTGGTGGACTCTGCATTATTGACACTCGTAAAAGGGAAACAAAATATATTGGGGGAAATAAGTATGAAATTAAGATTGACATCAACAACTTTACACTTGTTGGTTTTGAAAAAAAAAATATAAAAGATGTATTAGGATTTAGAAATCTGGAAAAGATGCACTTTAGATTGCCTAGCAGACCTTTAGGAGATGGGTTAAGGCTTTTGTATGACTTCTCAGTAGCTGACATGTTAAAAATAGTAACAAATCACAACTTTGTTAAGTTGTATACTAGGCATAAAATATTGAGGGACATTTGTGGAATTGCATATGGTAGTGAGGGTATTTGTGACCTAACAGCTGATACAAAAGTGAATAGGGTTAGAAGTGAGGTTGTTATAGGGAAATTAGGGTCTGGTAGGGAAAATGTGAAGGCTGTGGGTACTAAGACAACTCAAAAGGGATATGCAGAAACAAATTATGATAGTGGAGTAGTGGTTGCTGAAAAATTTAATGTTGAGGGTACTGGTGGTGAGAGAGCAGAGGGTAATGCTAGTGAAAGATCTGAGACAGATAGAGGTGAGTTTGAAGAACAAAATAGGAGTAATGAGGTCTGCTAGGAAATTGAGGAGCAAATTAAAGATGAAGCTAGGGACTCAGATGAAGAATTCATTGAGTGTGATGGGATGTCTGACGATGATGAAGAATTATAGGCTGCTAGAAATGCGGTAATGAGTTTCACTCAAAAGAAGAATCAGAGGGAGAAAAGTTCAATTTGAGGGTACTGCTAGTGAGTGCAATCCACAAACTCTTGATGAAGTAAACATATCTGAGAATTATGAAGAGGAACAAGAGCCATTTTTTGCAAAGGCTGATGATGGAAATGGTACTAACTATTGGGACTCTAGTGATGACTATAGTACAGTCAGCACAGATGCATCAGATGATGATCATGCTTTGTGAAGAAAATTTGAATATCTTGTATTTTAAGCGAAAGTAGAAAAAGTTTAATTTTCCTTGGGCATGAGAGTGGATAATGCTAAACAATTCAAAGAAGCTTTGGTTAAATTTGCAGTTCAAGAAAGAAGAGAGATTAAATTGGTTAGAAACACAACTAAAAGGTGAGGGCAAAGTGGGTGAAGGAGAACGGTGACTGGATGATATTTGCTTCACAAGATAGAAGAGCAAATGGATTTCTAGTCAAGATATACAAACCTGAGCATACATTCTCAGTTGCCTTAAAAAATAGAAGAGTGACAACTAAATGGATAACTAAAAATTACTTGTGGAAATATAAGGGCATAGTAGCCATGACATTAACAAACTTGAAGTAGTTAATTAAAGAAGACTTGAAGCTTGACATGTCTTTAACAAAAGTGAAAAGGACAAAGGCTCATGTGCTTAACAAGTTGCAAGGTGACATTGAAAAAGAATTTGCACTTTTATGGGATTATTGTGCTGAAATAGAGAGATCAAATGAAGAGAGCACAACTCGATTAAAAGTATCAAGACCACTACCTAAAAGTATGCAAATTTTGGAGGGCTTATATATTTTCATAGATTACTTGAAGCAAGGGCTTTTAAGGGACTGTAGAAGGGTATTGGGTTTCAATGGAAGCTTTCTAAAAGAAGCAGTAAAGCGAGAGGTATTAGCAGCTGTGGGAAGGGACGAGAATGATCAAATGTTCCCGATGGCTTAGGTTGTGGTTGATTATGAAAGGAAAGCTACATGGGAATGGTTTTTGGATTTACTTAATAAGGACTTGGACTTGGCAATGGAAGTGGCTTGACAGTGATCACAGATCAATAAAAGGTTAGCTATTTACTTTTTACTGTCATGTTTAATCTTGTTTGCAAAAGGACAACAACATTATCTTGATCCTTTTTTTTTATATTTTGCAAGGTCTTTTAGATGTTGTTGGTTCAATTATACCAAAGGAAGAACATAGGTGTTGTGCACCTATATGTAAATTGGAGAAAAAGACATGGTCGGGATAAGGATTTTCAAAAGTTATTCTGGACATGCGCAAAGTCATCCAACATGCCTGATTTTGAATCCAACATGACAAAATTGAAGAAGATCACACCACAAGGCTATGAAGACATGCTCAAAATTCATCCAAGATATTGGTGTCGAGCATACTTTGGAACAGAGGTAAAATGTGATATTATTGACAATAATCTTGTTGAGGCTTTTAATGGAAAAATCATAGAAGCTAGGACCAAAAATATATATTCAATGTTGGAAGACAGTAGAAAATTGGTTTTCAAGAGGTTAGTTAGTAATAGAGAATATATATTTTCTACTGTCTTGGTAGGAGAACTTGGAACTGGAATTAGGAGAAATTACATGAGAATATTAAAGAAAGTGGAAATTGTGAGATGATATGGAATGGACATAGTGAGTTTAAAGTAGGGCATAAGGGAGACACATATATTGTTGACTTGGAAAAGAAAACTTGTCCATGTAGAAAATGAGAATTGACAGGCATTCCTTGCCCTGAAGCTATTTGTGCCATTCAGCACTTAGCTCTTGATCCTATAGATTATGTTCATATGTGTTATAAAAAAAATAGACTTACTTAGAAGCCTATGTCACATGATGAGACCAATGAATAGTCCTAAGTTCTGGAAAAAATCAAATATTGATCCTCCACAACCTCCTAAGCATAAAAACATGCCTGGCAAACCTCCTAAGAATAGGAGAAAATCCAAGTGGCTATAAACTATCTAGAAAAGGTAGAATCATGGCATGTTAGGTTTGTTTTCAAAAGGAACATAACAAAAAAAAACATGTCCTTTGTTGAAGAAATCAAGGAATCCTGTAAATTCTGAGCAGACACATGAGATAGCAAATGAGCCTTTGAGTACTCCTTCAAATGAGCCTGGACATAGGCCTGCAAGTGGAATCAATTCAAGGATACTAAAACTTTAGGTATTATTTTTCATTAGCATACATTAATCTATGTATATTGTTAATATTGTAACAAGTTTTGTATCTTTAAATGTGACGTTGGCTTATATCAGGTTGTCAAGCGAAAAAAAAAGCTACAAGTAATCAAGTTGAAACAACACTTGAATAACAAAGTTCCTAAGGTGAACATCAAAGTGGTCAAGTTGAACAACAAAGTTCCCAAGAGGAACAGCAAAGAAGCCTAACAATTTCAAGATTTGGAAGTCCTGAATTACTGACAAGTTCAAAGTATTATTCAATTAACAAGAAGGCTAAGAATACTTATATTCCAGGACTTGGTTCACAGCCAGCAAGGGGATATGGTGTTTACATAGACTTAGCAACTGGAACAGTGATGATAAATGTATTAATGTGATATTAGTTTACATGTTGTTACTCTTCCTATAATTATTATTAGTTTACATATATTTTACAACAAGAAAATTTTTTTTACAGCCAAAGACTGATGGACAAAGGGTCATTTATCCTGAAGTGAAAAAAAAATTGGTAATGAACCTGAGCCTGCTTTCATGAAAGATAAGAAGGAAGGCTTCAAGAAGTGGGGAAAGAGATTTATCACTAGATCTTAGTTAGAGGTGAGTATGAGTTGTAAACTTTGTTTATTTAAGTAAATTAGATGAATTACTAATGTAACTTATGACTATTTTGATTAGAAAACACAAGCTGCAAAACAAAAGGATCTAAAAAGAACAACACTACTGGAAATACAACTGCTAGCCAACACCAATCACAGACCTTTGAGAGAAGTAAAAGAGTTAGATTTGCTTGATTGCGATGTGCAACTTCATGACAGATTATGTTGATCAACTTTGTATTTTTTGGACAAGATGTAACAGAGATACTTGTTTCCCATATTTTGGACAATTGGTTCTTTTTGTGGACGAGTCAATATGTTGACTTGCATTTCCCATGTTAATTATAATTGTAGGTTTTTTGACAAATTTGTAAGCCACATATAATGTGGTTGGTTTTGTTCTTTAACTTCTTACTGAATTCGTGTTTTTTTCTCTTTAGTATCTCTATTTTTTTTCTTTTTTACTGACACAAAGCTAGGGATTCAAACTCATGTGTGTTTCTTGTATAGAATACAAGTAGCATCATTGTTGTGTCTTTGGATGGTAAGAAAGTAGAATAACAATTTACATAATATACAGAAAAAAGAAAAGAAAAGAGATATATAATGAATAAACAACAACTAAACTTCATCTTATCATTACATCAGTGCCGATAAAACAATGGAAGTCAACAACATATTTTACCCGTTAACCTTATCTTAAGCACTTTATCAAACACGTTGATGACATTCTAAACCTAAGTAATCCTAGCAACAAAATATATCAGAATTGACCAAAGTGCCAAGATTAATTACATCCATATTTTAGCCTAATATTTATACATAAGAGCAAAATAGGGCTGGCACATTAATTTATTTACATATAATAATTATAATAGCAAAAAATTGCCCATGCCCACAAAAAAATTTTCCTTTTCCAATTCTTGCGCATTTCCACCTCCATAGCACTGATCTTTCTCAATAATCCAGGTATGACAGCCTTTGATCTATCGCATATGGGAGGATCGACCCAAAGGAAAAATGAGCACCCTTCATTCTCGCATGTCATGAATCTTCTACTTGGATTTCGATTTATCCATGACGTTCTAATCACATAATGCTTGGCATAAAAGCACGTATCACCATCCATCGAAAAGCCTAGCCGATTGTTTTCACCAGCCGATTTGTTGAATAGAGTATATGGAGCAGAAATAGGAAGAAAGTTAAAGAAGAAAGTTTTTTTTAAGAAGAAAGTTATAATTAAGTTCACGATGGTAACACTTGAGTAGGGTTAGTTTAGTAATTTTATATTAAATTGCACATGACTGTCATGTGCTAATCCATGTCAGCACGCATTCAACACAAAGCCATTGTTAACTTGTTAGTGACCTGCTGATAAAACTAGTTTGTGTTATTTCAACAGGTTGCAACACTAAATTGTAATTTTAAAAAGTCAACACACCGGATTGTAAAATTTTAAAAATTGCACACATCAAATTTGTCTTTATCCCTTTTACTTTTGTTTTCTATTTAGTTAGGGTTGGTAGAATGTACCTCCCTATAAGTACATAGCTTATTCTAAGGCTTAAGTTGTGTTATGAATTTTATCAAATTTTATTGAAGCTTTTACTTTTTTTTATTTAGAATTTGGTCTCTCATGTTTATCCCAGTTGATCAATCGTGTGTTAATCAATCACACTGTAGACTGCATGAGTACAACATCCATGTAACACTATATTAATAAACGAAAATTGGAATTTTGATTAAAAGTACAAAGAAATGCAATGATTTTTATTCTTAGCTAAGATAGGGTGCAGTGTGTTGGAAGCAGAAGGACACCCACAAAGTTTACACACACTCAAAAGAAGAGAAGAGAGATTTATATATATGTTTTATTCTCTGAAATTTTTTTTTTGCTCGAGTACAATTTAACATTCATAGGGTATTTATACTATAGTTACATGCTAAAAATATTAGTAGCTTAACATAGTTAAATAAATGTCTTCCGTAAACTTTCAACAATATTAGTTATAAACAATAATAGTTATTTTAAACGTAACAT
>CATIWM010336753.1:0-18316 GCA_949671775.1 Mallotus repandus | reverse complement strand
AACTTATAATGTTGAAAGATTATTGTGTTTAAATAGAAAATTGATAAAGAATGTAATAAATTATTGTATTATAACTCTATCAAGTTTGTAAAATTAGATTATTATTTAGATAAAAATATTGAAAGAGTGTTGTATAATTGTTCAAATAGAAAATTTATTAAAATTGTAATAAATTACTATATTTTAATGTAATTTTTAATTTCAACTAATAAATAAATGATAAAGATTAATTAATTTAGTTTCAAATAATTTTTATTAAATTTTATAAAAAATATCTAAAAATGATAATTATACTATTTTTTTACAGAAATATTACTATTAAATAAATTATATGCTTTATTTTTTAAAATATGATTACAGATACAAAATAAAAAAAATTAATTAATTTAATTTTAATTATTTACTTAACAAACTTTTATTTAATAATTTTTTTAAAAATAATAAGAGTGTTATGTCAAACTAATTTTTCAATCTTGATAGTGTTACATTATCACAAAGTGATTTATTAAAATTTTAATAAATTTTCTATTTGTACAATTATACAACACTCTTTCAATATTTTTATTTAAATAATAATAAAACTTTACAAATTTTTTTTGAAATGAATATAATTTTACAAACTTAATAAAGTTATAATATAGTAATTTATTCTATCCTTTATGGATTTTCCATTTTTTATTTAAAAACAATAATCTTTCAATATTTTGACGTTAATATTTTCATAATTAATTATTCTATAGAATTTATTAATTTTAATTTTAATTATTTACTTATTAAATTTAATTTCGTAAGACTTATGAAATTTTGTTATTTAATGTGATTTATATTAGATAAAATATAAGTAGATCTAATTAAAATAGAAAAATATATATTCTTAACAAAATTATCACTAAAATTTTAATTAATTTAATTTTATTAGAGATAAAATATAAATTAACATAATTAAAATAGAAAACATGCTTTCAATTAAATTAGAATTATATGTCAATCAATTTCATTTTTATTAGAGATAAAATTGAAGTTAACCTAGTTAGAATATGAAACATACTTTCAATTAAATTAGAATTACATTTTAATTTATTTTATTTTATTTTATTTTATTAGATATAAAATAAAAGTAAACCTAGTTAAAATAGGAAACATACTTTTAATTATATTAGAATTATATTTTAATTAAATTAATTTTTATTAGAGATAAAATAGAAGTTAACCTAATCAGAATAGAAAATATACTTTCAATTAGATTAAAATTTTTGTTAGAGATAAGATAGAAGTCAACCTAATTAAAATAGAAAATCAACTTTCAATTAAATTAGAATTATATTTTAGTTAAGGGTAGGAATTTTTGCACTCCACAGATTTATTTTTGCACTTCTTTTATTTTTTGAAATTTTAATTTACATAATTACCCTTCGTTTGGAATTTTTTTTTCATTAACTACTATTCTCAAACTATACTCTTTTTGTTTTTTTATGTAATTTTACTATTTAATGTTTTAAATTATAAAACTTATTTTATTTGAGCTTACATCTTTTTTTTTTTTTGCATTAAAAAACTTATTATAGTCAATTATTTTTTATAAGCACTTAGTACCTTTTAATTAGTTTAGACAATTATAAACCTTGTACCAATTATAAAAAATAACAATCTTTTTTTACTTTTTATGAATAGGTTTTTTAATATTATATGCACATTATTTTATTTTTAATTTTTCTTATCATAATTTTTTTAAAAATAATATAAAAAATCAAACTACATGATTAAAAGCATATATTATAAAAATTTAATGAAAATTCATCATATAAAAATTGTTGTAACTTTAATTTTTAAGACAAGTGTTATAATATATTAATAATAAAAAAATTAAGTGCTATACTTTTTTTATTAAATAGACTTTTCATAGTATAGTTTAATTAGAGTATTTGCTGAAATATATTTGATCTAAATTACATGTAAACTAATTTTAGCTCTATTCATTGAATTTAAAAATATTTTTTTATATGATGAATTATTATTGAATTTTTATAATGATTTCTTTTAATCACATAATTTGATTTTTAAATTATTTTTTAAAAAATAATGATAAAAAGAAAAAAAAAATTATGTGCATATGATATTTAAAAAAACCTCTTAATAAAAAATAAAAAATCCATTATTTACTATAATTGATGCAAATTTGGCAATCAACATAAGTTAAAAGTTGAAAGAGTACTTATAAAAAATAACTAACTATATTAAATTTTATTAACGCAAAAAAAAAAAAAAACTCAATTACAAGTAGTTTTAAAATTTTAAATATAAAACAATACATTTGGAAGGAAAATGAAAAAAAAATGATAGTTTAGCAATTGTAATTAAGTTTAGCAATTGTAATTAATAAAAGAAAAAAAAGTTTCAATAGAAGATAACTATGTAATTTACAATTCTAAAAAAGTAAAAATGGAGTACCAAAATCTCCACTCTTTAGTTAATTCAATTTTTATTAGATATAAAATAGAAGTTAATTTAATTAAAATAGGAGATAGACTTTCAATTAAATTAAACTTATATTTTAATTAATTTAATTTGCTAATAAAAATTTAATTGAATTAATCAAAATGTAATTCTAATTTAATTGAAAATATGTTTCTCATTATATGCATTCAATTAAATTAGAATTACATTTTAATTAATTTAATATTATTAGAGATAAAATAAAAGTTCACCTAATTAAAATAGGAAACATACTTTCAATTATATTAGATTTATATTTAATTAAATTAATTTTTATTGGAGATAAAATAGAAGTTAACCTAATTAGAATAGAAAATATACTTTCAATTAAATGAACTTTTTTTATTAGAGATAAGATAGAAATCAATCTAATTAAAATAGGAAATATACTTTCAGTTAAATTAGAATTATATTTTAGTTAATTCAATTTTATTAGAGATAAAATAGAAGTTAAAGAAATAGACTTTCAATCAAATTAAAATTATATTTTAATTAATTTAATTTTACTTTATTAGTAAATGACTAAATTATCTTATTTTTATATAATAATGAGCGAAGACTTTTTTGTAATTTTATCAATTCCCTTCGGACACACACAAATATAAATATATATATATATATATATATATATACACAACTTAATTTTGCTCAGCCCACTTAACTTTTTTTTTTTTTTTTTTTTTACATATGAAACATGGGATTCATTTAAGGAATAAGTACAAAAAAGTACCATGTGGTTTAGCGCATTTACATTTCGAATCTTGTGGTATTTTTTGTGATACTTCAGTACACTGTGGCTTATACCGTTAGTAAATAAGAGCCAAAATCACTAACGCCGTTTATTTGAGTTGACGTGGACGCTGATGTGTACAACACTTTGCCCACTTGTCCAAAAACTTATTGTGCCTCATGGGTTAAAAACAGTTGTGATCCCTGTAGTTTCACCTTTTGACATTTAAGTACCATATATTTTATTTCTTTTACACTTTAGTATCCTTCTAAGTAATAGCATCATTATTTTTTGAGAAAACATTGACAGAATATTAAATTTTAATAATAAACTTATTTTATATATAATTTATGATCAATCTAACCAATTTGATATTTTTAAAAATATTGTAAATTTATTTTCAATAAAAAATATTGTAAATTTATTTCTTTTTATTCATAATAAAATTAAAAATACATCTAAACTTGAATTGTTGTAAGTTTATTGTAGTTAGTTGAATGGTGCATCATTTTTAGAAGATTTGCGATACCAAAATTATATAAAGTGATATATCATTTAACTAACTACAATAAACTCATAACAATTCAAGTTTAGATGTATTTTTAATTTTATTATGGATGATAAGAAATAATTTTAAAAATAACAAATTGGTTAGATTGATCATAAATCGTATATAAAATAAATTTAACATTAAATTTTAATATTATATCAATATTTTCTCAAAAAATAATGATGACATTACTTAAAAATGTACTATAAGTATAAAAGAAATAAAACATATAGTATTTAAATGTAAAAAAGTGAAACTACAAGGATCAAAACTATTTTTAACCCCATAAATTATTATAAATTTTTTGGACATGTGGACAAGTATTTAGATACATTAACATCCACATCAACTCCTATAAACAGCGCGTTAGTGATTTTAATTTTTATTTGCTAATGTCATAAGTCATAAAGTACTGAAATATTATAAAAAATATCACAACTTGAGGTACAAATACGTTAAACCATAAAATAAAATTTTTTTTTTACTCATCCCTTCGTTTAATTCTCTAACGCCAACAAATTGCAGCCCACATTTATTGTCTTTTCCCTCGTGGTAACAACAAGTGTAGAAGTCTCTATTCCTATTGGTGGTCCAAAATGTATTATTACTTTTCTGATCCTCACGTGTGAGAAATTCTCCAACTTGTAAAAAGATAGTGGACTCCTGTCGGCATGAATTCAAGCTTTGGGCAATTGTAGGGATAATATATTTTTTTCTTTCACTGTATTTAATTAATTAAAGTTTCGGTTTTTTAATTTAAGGATCCCTTTATTTTTGGGAAAAAAAATAAAAATTGAAAGAAATAATTTTAATTTTTAGTATTTAATCTGTTAAAATTAACATGAAAATGATAATATAATTTTTCTATTAATAGAAATCATCATTCTCTTTTTATTTTTAAAGAATAACTTTTTGTTTCCTTAAAAATCAAGTCAAATCAATCAAAAATTAGTTAAATATTTAAATATTAATATTTATTTTTAAAATTTATAAATAAAATATATAAATTAATAAAAATATGTATTAAATTTTTAAATAAAAAATATTTATCAAAAGTAAATAATTTTTATAAAAAATTATAATAACATTTTTTAAATAAATATTTTACAAATATTTTATAATACATAATTATAATATTAATTTTTAATATATAAAATAATTATAATGTTAATTTTTTAAGCATAAAAAATAATTAAAAAATATTTTTTATAAAAGAAATTTTAGTTGTTAAATGATATTTAATTCACATTCTCATTACTATTTCCAAGAAAACCAAACACCTTCTTCAAATTTTCATTTTTTTCCCATTCCTTTCCATTTTGATTTCAATTTCAATTTCGATTCCAAAATATAAGCCAAATGCCCCTAAAAGTTTTATTATATATAAGAGAATGTTTGTAGAACATATAACATTGGGAAAATGTTTTTCTTATTATTGATAAAGTACGGTCATGCAAAATATCTTATTCGAGTTTTTTTAAGGGTAATTTACTAATATCTATGCAAAATGTAATATGAGAGTTTTTTTAAGAGTAATTTACTAACACCTTTTAAGATTTGTTATAATTTATTATTAGAGTTTTTTTAACAGTGATTTTCTAACACTCCCGTGAAATTTATTCTAATTTATTAGTTCATTTTTACATTTTGAGAAGTCAACTAAATATCTTTTAATATTTAATTTTATTAACTATTTTCCTTTCTATTAACTTAATATCCTCTTAGATTTACAATAAAAATATCAAACCAGAAAGGGTATTTTGTAGAATGAGAAAATAACTAATAAAATCAAAACTGAATGGTTATTAGTTAACTTTTAAAAATATAATGAAAGATTAGTAAGTTTGGTGAAATTTCAAGAGGTGATCATAATTTATCCATTTTTTAATTCATCTAGTAGTTTATTACAACTCACTGAGTTGAGTTGGAGCTTCATATATTTGACTCAAACTTTTAAAAATAAACAAATTAAGTTGTTAGATAATTTTATGATAAATTATGAATTATGTAAAGTGAATTCAGTTAGAACAATACATGAGAGTAAGGATGCAACTAAAGATACAATACCACTGTCAATATATAGTCATCATTCCACCTTTACAAATCATATTCCTATTTATTGCAACGTCTTCTTTATCATATTTTTTCAATTCGAATCCGATCCTTATCATGTTGATTGAGGTGGTGGCTCTAATGGAGATCTAAAGAAAAGAATCTGAAAAAAGAAAGTAGAAAGAAAAGAATAAGGAAGAAATGAATGAGAAGGAGATCCTCACATTTAAAGTCTAAAGGTGCCTTTGGAATAATCATATGAGAATAATATTATACATACTTTATGGCTTATTTCCTAACATGAAAATTCTTATTTGAGATACTTCTTTACGATTATGCATAATTGATATTTTCTTAACAAAAGAAAAAGAAAAAGATAAATTCTAAAAATTAATTTAATTAGGGTTTAATTAACTCTAAATACTAGTAGTTTAGATGAAAAAAATTAACCAAATTGCTTTTGTTAATTTTGAATTCAACAACAAATTATGCAAAGGCTCATATTTGATCTCATGAATTAAAATCCTTGAAATTTTAACTTTCCTAACCGCCACTTTTCTGATATTTAAAAAAATATATTTTAATGCTTCAAATAAATATGTTTTAATATAATTTGAACTGATAATTAATGATATGCAATATTAAGATGAATGCACAAGTAATCTAGAGAAATCCAAATGAAACATTGGTATTATACCTAACATAAATCCAAAGAGAACTCAGCAAAATGGTTTGGGAATCGAATAAGGAAAAGTAAAGTAGGAAGGATAGAATACATATGAACGAATAAAGTAAAACAGCATATATAACTTGATTAACGTTTAGTAATGCTGGTCCTTTGGATTCTATATCATTAGATTGTGGTGAGTGTGTTATATAAGCATGTGCAAGTGCTTCTCCAGTCAGCAATTGTCTAAATAAGTGTGATTGTACAGTAAGTCTTGTTTGACAAAAAAAAAAAAAAAGCATAAATGCTAATGTTGTGGTAGTGTGGTAAACTCTTGTCAAACATGCTTGCTATGTGCATGCGTGAGCTAGGGCTAGTCCTTTGGATCCCACATCATTAGATTGTAGTGTGTGTGTTATATAAGCATGTGCAAGTGTCTCTCCAATCAGCAACTGTCTGGATGAGTGTGCTTGTACAGTAAGTCTTGTTTGACAAAAAAAAAATGTTTTGTAATGTTAGTACAATCAAAATTATATTTGGTAAATTTATTATTAAAAAATGTCATAGATTTAATCTTAAAAAACTATTGGACTTGTGATAGTGTGTAGCGTTCTTGATTAAAATACGATTGATTAAACTGATGAATTAGAATAAACGAGTCATAATTCAGAGATCTAATTCTCAATCTGGAAAAAAAAATAAAGCAAAAGCTTTTTATTAAAATTGAAATAATATCTAAAAGTCTATAACACAACCCTCAAAACAACTATTTAAACCTTAAACAATTATGAGCAAAATAGGAATCAAATAAATATTATAAATAGCTTATTAAATAGAAATCCAAAATAAACAAGGTTTTTTTTAACTAGCTACGGTCGTGTTACTATGATGCATGGCCTTGCATATCGAATGCCTAAAATTACCATCAATGCACACAATTGTATCATTACTCTATACACTTGTGCTTTAACCCCTGCCTCAACCTTGAGTCACATTGCCATACGCATGGCCATGTCATAAGCAAGCATGGTTGTGCACTACTTTGAGGTTGTAAAACAATCCCCCATCATTTACCTCCACTTGTAAAGAACTCATCCTTAAGTTATTTTTTGGATATCCAAGGCTCATATATAACATAAACAAAGTAAGATTAGCAATACTAAAGGTCTTTGGAATTTCCATCCAATTAGGCAAGTCCATGACATAAACATTATCATTGATTTTGTGAAAAATCTTATTCGGCCCATGTTTCATTTGTTATAGTTTGCTATGACCTCCTTTCATTATTGTCTTACTAATAAATACTGTCACTTCATCTCCAATATCAAACACCTTGAATCTCCTATGTTTGTTCGATTCCATCTTATATTTAGCATTGGCTTTCTCTATGTTCTTGACATCTGCTTGCACTTCTTGGACTTGCTTTACTATATCACCGGTTGCTACATTAAGACCTAGTACATTTGGAAGCTTTACCAAATCTAAGGCATGGTTAGGACATTTCATAAATACAATAAAAAAATGGGAATGGGAATCTACCTATGGCACTATGAATGACGTTATTGTAAGCAAACTCTGCTTGTGCTATGGTAAAATCTCATTACATCATGCAAATATTTTGAATAAGATTTTCCAACATTTGATTAACCACCTCTATTTGATTGTTTCTCTACAAATGTATTGTCCTACTAAAATTCAAAGATGAATTAAGCAACTTCTAAAGAGTTGTACAAAAGTGACTAAGAAATTTGGTGTCACAATCAAATGTGATGGTCTTTGGCACTCCATGCAACCTTACAACCTCCCTAAAGAATAGTTTGGTGGTAGAGGGTGCATTTGTAGTCTTTTTACATGGTAAGAAATGTGCCATTTTGGAAAATTTTTCAACCATAATAAACATAGAATCCATAACTTGTTGAGTTCGCGACAAACCAAATATAAAACCCATAGAAAGGTCTTCCTATATAGCATTGGGAACCAGCAACAATATGTACAACCTTATATTTTGTGTATGCCCTTTGTCATTTGATATACATAGCACCTAGATACAATATTAGTCATATCCTTTCTCAATCTAAGCCAACAATACCTCTCCTTCATAGCTTCAAAGGTTTTATCTCTTCCAAGATGCCCAGCTAAACCACAACTATGCAAGTCTCTAATAACCTTCTCATGAAGAGATGTACGAGGAAGACAAAGTCACCCACTCTTCATAAAAAGCCCATCACGTAAATAAAAGTCATTATAAGTATGTTTAAGCACATAAGTAGCCCGAATCTACTTGAAGTCATCATCTTTGGCATATAACTCCCTTAAGACTTCAAAACCTACTATCTTCACACTAAGAGTCCTTATCAATGCCACATGTTGACTCAATACATTTACCACTTTATTTTGCTACCATGCCTCATGGACAAGCTTATAAGGAAATTTCTCTTTATAAGCTGACCACCTAGTATGCATATCACTTCTAATATGTTTCTACGTGCTCAATTACTCAAAGGCATACTAATCAGTGTAGAGAATGAACTCTTTGGCTATAAGACATGCACCATGCTTAACTTCTCTTTGATCAAAGCAAAGCTACTCTCTTGTTCCTTACCCTAATTAAATCTTTCGTTCTTCAAACACTCAGTAATATGCTCTACAATGCTACTAAAATATTTTATGAATATTTTTTATAAGGTTGCTAACCTATGAAAATTCCTCACATCACTCACATTCTTCAGGGTAAGCCATTCATTAATAGCTCTCACCTTTTATCATCTACTTTGATACCTTCGATATTCACCATATAGCTCAAAAATAATAAACTATCCCATATAAAAACACAGTTCTTCAAATTTGCATACTACTTATTTTCCCTCAACACTTTAAACACTTCCCTAAGGTATCCTCTATGCTCTTCACTCGGCTTACTATGAATCAGAATATCATTAAAATAAATAACTATAAATTTACCTAAGAAAGGTTGTAATACCTGATTCATAAGTTGCATAAACATACTAGGACCATTAGTTAGTCCAAAAGGCATGACCAACCATTCATACAATCCATCCCTTTTTCTTGAACATTGTCTTCCACTTATGATCTAAATAAATTTTAATTTGATGTAGCCATTCCTCAAGTCAATCTTGCTAAACACAACTACTCTACTCAACTGATCAAGCATATAATCCAACTTTAAAATTGAAAACCTATAGTCAATAGTAATTTTATTGATCATCTTTTTATTAACACACACTCGCTAACTTCCATTCTTCTTAGGCATTAACAACGTGAGAACTGCACATGGTCTCATACTAGCTTAGATATACCTTTCACTCAATAACTCTTCTACCTTCTCCCTTAAGATCTTATTCTCCTTAGGGCTCATCCTATAATGATGAAGGTTAGGAAGAGTAGCACCATGAACTAAATCGATATAGTGTTGAATAATCCATATTATAGGTAACCTTATAGGCAATTCATCAGGAACCATATCCTTAAACTCTTTTAACAAATTATGTGCCTCAATTGTAATTTGACTTCCTACTAAATCTCCACTATCTACCTCTACTTTTACCGCCAACAAATGCACTTTATGAGTCTCCTTACACTCTTTTGCAAATTTGGATGGCTCATGCACAACAGTTAGAAAGTTCCTTCCCTCTACTTTTAAAGTCTTGGGTTGGTTCTTCCTTGCAAAAGGGACTAGAGTATACCTTACTCCATTCTTCTCCAACTAATATACATTGCTCCTACTTGAGTGCTTGGCATCAATATCATTCAACTAAGGTCGCCTAAACAGCTAATGACAAACATTCATATCCATAATATCACAATAAACCTCATTAATATACTTGCAAATAGATAAAGGTACCTTTTAACATTCAGTCACTCTAATGCCACCAACTTCCTTAATCCATCCAAAAATATATGGATCAGGATGTGCTTCGGGTGTCAACTTCAGCCTTTTCATAATATCTCTTCCTGTAATGTTTTATTGGCTTTCATTATCAAGAATGAGATCATATAAACTCCCTTGCACCATACATCTAGTGTGAAAGAGCTTATGTTGCTGAGTATCTTCTCCACACTTTTATGATAACATGATCTTCTAGACCACACATGTACACTCATTCTGCTTATAATCTTTAAAATCATCATCCCCATCGGGTCCATACCCCTCATCCTTAACAATGTTGTCATCCTTCTCTATCATATTCATTACTTTCCTCTAAAGACACTTATTAGAACGACATCCAACTTCCCCACATCTGTAACACTTAGTGTTGAATGGCTTGGTATAAGGATTATTGTTTTTAGTAGGGGTCAATATGTTATTTTTATTCCCTTCCTCCAATACACTTTTTCTTTTACCAACACCAATAATGGCCTATATTATTTAACATAACTAGAGGTGCCTTGCCGAAGCTTTGTCATATACTGCACTAAATTGGCACTATGAGTTTGTTCCTGCATAAGGAATTCAACTATCATTTCCAAATTCCTAGCCTCCTACACACTGAAGACCATCTACACCCTAATTTTATCTTTAATGGATTTTTTTAACCCACTCAAGAATCTTATAGTCTATTGGTTTTCACGTTTTAACAATTGGTTCCTCATAGCAAACCTAAAAAATTCAATAGTATACTCATTCACTCTCTGTTTATGTGCTTATAAAAGTAATACCCGCAAGTATATGAGGTCACTAAGTAACAAAGAGTAAGTAGAGTATCGTTCCCAAGAGGATTAAAGAGTTCATCCACTTATTATTTCTATGTTAACTTATTTAAGGCTATAATTAATTTGAATTTAAATGCAAGAAAATTAAATCTAAACTATTAATTAACAATGATGGAAAGAAACATTAATGCTTAAAAGAAACACTAAATAATGATTGAAGACTTACTAAAAATTAATCCTTTACACAATTAGAAAGCAATTTATAATTAATAGACCCAATTAATAATTGCATACTCTAGTCCTCTTAGAGCATTAACCAATCTTTCTCAAATAATGATTAGCCAAATTTGCAATCATCAAACAAGGTGCTCAAAATTAATTCTCATCACCAAAGATCTAATAATATTAAATTACAAATTATCTAGCACAATCCATGAGATTTAATTAACTCAAGTTATCTCTAACCATGAATTAATCAAACTTGTTTTTATAGGTTCATTAGAAATACCATTTCTCAATGCATATTCCGAACTACATTCATGTTTATTAGTGGCCAATCAATAACAAACATGAAGCAAAATAAACACAATATGCAATAACATAAATAGGTAATTGAATTCAAAAGTTTAGATAAAGTGAGATTTATAATTTCTAGCAACAAAAAATTTAGCCTATCATATTAGCATTCAACATCAAAATCAAGGTATTACAAGAAACACCCACAACTTAATCACAAGAAAATGAGAAAAAGACTAAAAAATAGTTATAGAATTCTTAGATCTAGATCTTCTCTTACTCATTCTTGCTTTTAAAGAGATATTTTATTTCTCTTCCAAAAGTCTTTGGAATCCCCTCAAATGGGTGTTTAGCTTCCTTTTATATCCTTCTAGAATTGTCCTTGAAAATCCCTTAAAATTCAACACGTCAAATGGTTACAACTTGGCATCGGGCTTTTTGCGATTACAGCAGAAACGTTAGTCACTCATAACCTACGATCCCAATAGCAACTTTGCACACATAAAACTTGTGATCGTAACTTTCCATATGATCATAATAAAAACTCTTAAACGTATTATCTTGCTCTCCCAGCTTGTCTTGCAATCGTAACTGTTAGTTATCTCCCAAATTTTACTTTAACTCGCTTCCTTTACTTCTCCAATCTTATATTTTCTTACAAAATACGATAGAAAACATAAAAATCCAATATTCACTCATAATGAACGTATTTAAACCTCTAATTACACTAAAAACACACCAAAAAAAAAATATTCTAACCTCCTAACACAATTACACTCCCACTACCTTATAAACAACTCTGATAAGCCTGAAAAAATACTACTCGTGGTCTAGAGGCAAAAGCTATCTCGTAATAATTTCCTCATCATATGCCAAGTTTGTACTGGACTATGCCCTTCTCTTATCCTTATCTCTCTCAATATATCCCACCATACTGATGATCCTCCCTTTAACCTATAGGCAACAAATTTATCCTTCTAATATTTTAACAACTCAATATAGTCAAATAATCTATCAAATTCGCTCAACCAATCTAAAAGCTCCTCTATATCAAGATCACCACTGAAGTTCTACCTTTAATTTATATTCATCATTGCCTTTATAGTTCTGTTGCCATGGTCGTTACCTCTAAGTCAATGTTGATTCGCGACTACCTCTAGGTCGTATTCTTCATCTAATAAATTATCAAAGATTGCTATAAGTCTTCTTTGATTTTAATAGTTGGAAAGGGGATTAATGATGGGTCTAATGGGGCCAATTCCGCTACCTTGTTCAATAACATTATTCATTTGCCCTTGTGTATTAATCCTCAACAGTGTCTATAATTAGTTTTGAATTGCTTCCAATTGTCAGTCAATGTTTTTAGGTTCTTTGTTGCTATTCATCAATTGATTGTCTCTACTCTTCAATTGTTGTCCAAGAAGCCTAAACTTCTCGATCACTATCTTGGAATTGCTTACCACCACTGTTACCGGTGTTAGTCATTAATTGGGAGAAACCTGCTCTGATTCCACCTGAAACAGCGTATAGTGTGATTGATTAACACATGATTGATTAATTAAAATAAACAAGTCTCAATTCTCAATCCAAAGAAAAATAAAGCAAATTTTTTTTATTAAAACTGAAATAATGTCAAAAAATCTATAATAAAATCCTTAATACCCTAAACATAATTATAGGAAAAATAGGAATCAAACAAATATCTCAATAGCTAATTAAATAGAAATCCAAAATAAATAAGGTTTCTTAACCAACTATATAGCACAACTATGTACTATGATGCACAATCGTGCATATCAAATATTTGAAATTGCCATCAATGTAAGCTTTAACCCTAAGTCATATTGCCATACGCACGGCCGCATCACATGCAAGCATGACCTTGCATTACTTTGAGTTTGCAAAATGATCTCCATCAATTTGTTTCAATCTTCTAGAAATGTCCCCATTTTCTCATCTAAATTTGAAATTTCCAAAAATAATAAATAAAAGCTAGTCGAAATTATATATTACTGATTGCTTTTTTTTTTTTAAATCACCTCAAAGTGTAAGCTACGTTGAATATAAAATCCACTCTTTTGCCAACTGTAATATCTCAAAAATATCACTCAAATATTACATCCTATGAAAGCATGCAATATATGTTTTAAAGTGTTATTTCACATTTTAAGAAATATTAATAGAATAAGGATCAATTTGCCTCATGAACTTTTTATTCAAAGTCAAATAGGTCATTTTAAACGTTTTAGGGTCAATTCAGCTACTAAGGCCATCTCCAACCCAAAACATAAATTTGGTGTAAATTTTACACCAATGTGTACAGTGTTTGATCTCCAATCCATAACATCAATTTACACACCAAAAGGAATATTCTCGGTATATTCTTTTATATCTCTTATTATTTATTATTTTCTTACTTTTTATTATCTTTACAAATTATACCCATACTTTTTTATTTTTTACATATTCATCCAATTGGAATATTTTTAATATTTATTTATAAATATTATATAATTTAATATTATATTTATTTTAAAATAATTTAGTTTAATAATTAATTATCTTAATTCAAATTTGTTGTTAGTGCAACTAAAATTTAGTAAAAATAATAGTTAAATAAATATTAGGATGTAATTAATAAGATAAAATATCTTCGGCCAAAAAATATAAAATATCACAATTTATTTAATTAAAACTCATAAAACATTACAATTAAATAAAATAAACACTACAATTCATTCATTTTGTGAATTACTATATTGCTCCCACAAATGTTCTATTAATGCATTGCGAAGTGCCATATGAGCTTCTTTGTCCTTGATTTATTTATGCCGAGTTAGAAATTGTTGAAATCGGATGTTTTCATTCTCTACTATTTCAACTATTGGTGTTGGTGCTTCTGAGGCATCTGCAATTGTGGCATTAAGATCACATTCATCTTTAATTATTATGTTATGCATGATAATGCATGTAGTCATTACATCATGTAGCACATTTTTTCTCTAAACACATGCCGGACCAGCAACGATTGTGAAACGTGACTGCAAAACTCCAAAAGCATGCTTAACATCTTTCCTACATGCTTCTTGTTTCATTGCAAAATATTATTTTTTTGGACCTCGCGGCTCATGAATTGTTTGCACAATAGTTGACCATTTTTGATATATACCATCAGCTAAATAATAACCCATATTATATTCTTTTCCTTGAATAAAATAATAAGCGGGAAGAGCTACACCTTGAGCAAGATTGGATAGCAAATGAGATGACTCTAACACAATGATGTCATTATTGGTACCAGACATGCCAAAATAGGTATGCCAAAGCTACAGCTTCCAAAATAATAGTTGGTGATCCACTGTGTCCTGCATATTGTCCAGCCTATACCGTTGGACAATTTTTCCACTTCTAGTGCATACAATCTAAACTCCCTAGCATTCCTAGAAATCCACGTTGCTGACCAATATGAAGTAGTCTAGCAACATCATTAGCAGTAGGTGCTCCGAGATATCATTCAGAAAAAATTTCTACCATAGCATGACAAAATCTCTTCATACTTTCAATTGTTGTTGACTCCCCAATTTTTACATATTCATCTGTAGCATCTACTGGTAGCCTATATGCCAACATTCAGAACACAATTGTTATTTTTTGTATAGATGATAATCCAAGTCTTCCGAGCCCGTTACACTGTTGTTGGAAAAAATTATTATGCCCTTTGACTGCATCAATAGTACAAAGGAATAAATTCCTTGACATGTGATATCGACGATGAAAAATATCATCATTATGGTGTGGATTATCTGCAAAATAATCATTAAACAAATTTTGTTTTGCAGTCGATCGCGATTGATCACTATATGGCCTAAAACTGAACCACCATAGGTAACCTAGTTATTTTGTTGATTGAGATAATAAGCAATTAACATGTCATTATTATTAATGACTTGTTGAATAATAGCGTCTAAGGCTTCCCACTCCTCCATCAAATGATTGCTCTCTTCATTATCTGATGATGAAGACTGAAAATTGGATGGACCTGGATTATTTAAATTCATTGATAATTTTTTTTTTGTATGGCTAATTTGAAAAGAGAAAGAATTTTTTTTAAAGGAGATAGTATGATTTTTTTTCCATAATAAAAGGATGCTATTTATAGAAAAAAAAATTATGATGATAAAGTTTACATTTTAATCCAATGGTTCAAATTTGGATGACATCTATCCTGCAGGTGAGATGAGGATAAGAAAAAATATTTATTTTAACGATTTAAATTAGGGTGAAATCTATCCTACAGTTTATATAATGATAAAATTCATCCAACGATTAATATGTGGATGAAATCCATCCAACGGTTTAGATAATGATAAGATAAAAAAGTTAATATGACGATATATATGAAGATAAATCCTTCCAATGGTCTATTTTATTCATTCATATTTTTTTATATTATGATTTTTTATCTCCATTTTACGTTATAAATACAACTCATCCTTCTTTATACATACCAACTTATTCTACATTTCTCAACACATTATTAAAAAAAAAATGTTTTAGAGCTTCTAGATATAGTGTTGAAGAAGACCTTCTCTTATGTCAAGTGTATATGAAAATTTCACAAGATCCAATTATAGGTGCACATTAGTCTTATGATCAATTTTGGTCTCGAGTTGAAAGAAAATATAGCAGTGTCAAGCATGAGAGTTGGGATTATTGTAATAAAAGATCCGTCCAAGGTCAAATTCAAACAATTGAGAAAATAGTAAGAAAATTCAATGTATGTGTAAGACAATTGAAAGTTTAAATCTTAGTGGTGCATTCGATATAGATATTGTGAGTATTTATTTATTTATTCAATTTTTGTATATTATTATTATTATTGTTGTTGTTGTTGTTGTTGTTGTTGTTGTCGTTGTTGTTGTTATTATTATTATTATTATTATTTATGTCTTCTATGTTAATTTGCAATTAAATCGTGCAAGATTGTTAATCATGGAAGATGCTAATTATAAAAGAGGTTTTAAATTTGGTCATGTGTGGAATATTATGAAGGATTTTGAGAAGATTAAAGATCATGTTAGCACTGGAAGAGAAAAATCTTGCAAGAAAAATGTGAATTACGTTTCATCAGAATTAGATAATCCTACTCATGAATCTCCTGTATGTGAATCTCCTAATTTGTCATCATTTTCTCTTAATTTAGATGATGCTAATGTTGGTGGTTCATCATGTGACCACCCTATTGGTATTAAAAAAGCATAGTTAAAGAAAAAAATTAATGACCAGACTTCAATGGTCGTCAACACTCTGAAATAAGAAAATGCAAAGTTGAGTGAGGTTTTGGACAAGAACGGTGCAGATAGATTAGAAGCTTTTAAGGAGCATACATCAGTCCAAAAGTTTAAAGCTGAAAATAAAATTATAATGATGAACTTAAATACTATCATAGATCCATATAAGCGTGCATTTATTGTAGCTGAACAAGCACGTATTATGCAAGAGAGATCTGCACATCATTAACCACTACAATCTGCCTCTGATGAATATAATGATTATTTTGGCAATATTGGTGGATCTAGAACTGGACTACCCGATTATTAAAATATTTTATATTTATGTATTTTTTTTTTAGTAATTGTGTGATGTTTTAATATTTATGTAATATTTTTATTATTTATGTAATGTTTTTAAAATTAATGTATTTTAATTGTTATGTCTAATGTTTATTATTTATGTAATGTTGTCTAATGTTTATAATATTTATTCAGTGTTATTCTCTAATAATGTGAATATAATTAACAATATATGTAATTAATATAAATAATTGTGTAAATTTTAAAAATATAAATAATAAGACATTAAACTAATTTTATATCTTTTAATTAAAAAGTAAAAAAAATAAATATCATGTAAAATGAAATAAAATAATTAGGATGAAATTGGTCTAAAATATAACAAATGTTAAAATAAAGGACTATTATGTAATTATAAAAAATGATGTACAGTGTTGCTATAATGACCAACACACATAAAAATTGTTGTATACTGTTTAAAATCAGCAAATTTGTTGGTTTGATTTGGCATGTGGTTGGAGTGAATTTTGGCACCAAAATTATTGTTTTGCGTTGTGGTTGGAGTTGCCCTAAACTTTCCAATAAAGGTCAAATTGCCCCTAAATAACATAATCAACTCCTTATTTTTTGACATATAGAAAAAAGACTCCTAACAAATTACAAATATCTCTATAATATTTTAAATAGTTGACAAATAAGTCTTGATTTTAATGAAAAAATTATTAAAAAATTAATTTTATAATTATATTTAATTAATTTATAACTTAAAAATTTAAAAATCTAATAATATATTACAAAAATATAAATTAAGTATTCACCAATAATTTTTATTATTGTTAAATATAAAACTTTTTTATTCATATATAAATTAATTTTATTTTTTAAAATTATATTTGACATTCAAATTTATATATAATTTAAAAATACAAAAGTATAATTTAATATGTACATTAAACCAATAAATTAATAACTTAATATTATATTAATGAAAAATATAATGATATAATAAAATTAAAATTTAATAATAATAATATATTTATTCTTAGATTTTATTAATTTTATAA
>CATIWM010336718.1:0-19388 GCA_949671775.1 Mallotus repandus | reverse complement strand
AAGACAGTATAAAGAAAAAAATGTTCAAAAAGAATAAATAAAATGTTGAGAAAAAAGTATAAAGCAAAAAAATAAAAAAAAATATTGAAAAAAATCAGTAAAAAGGAAAAAAATCGGAAACAAATAAGTAAAAAATATTGGAAAAAAAAATCCTAAAAATAGGCATGGCAATGGGAGTAGTCCATATTTAAAAAAAAAAATTAGAAAAGTTAGTTTTGAAATTTTTTTTGTTAATGAGATATTTTTGAAAGTTTTTTTTATTTTTGGTGTATTTATGTAAAAAATCCAAAAATTAGAGGTATGCTTTTTTCAGATTAAATTTGTCTTTTTCTAAAAATAAACGTACAAGGCTACATAAACTCTTATATATCAAATTTTTATAACAAAGATAGTTAATGATTATTATTTATGTACAAATAAATTTTAATTTTTTATTTCTACGTCACACCTGTTTTTGGTATATTACTTGTTGGTATTGTGCCTGTATCCCTATATTCGTCTTTATGCGTTTTCACTAAAAGCTCACTACATTGGGGGAAAAAAAGTATTGCTTGCCATTTTTTCCAACTTAAATATGAGAGTGTGATAAATGCATCTAATTGATTTGGCTAAATTGTGAACTTATATCCTCCTTTGATTCACTGAAAAAGTTTTAGAATATAATAGTTATATTAATGACGCATACATGTATGAATGAATTAATCTTCAGGTTGCAATTTTCTAGTATTTATATTAGCTTGAATTATAATTGGTTAGAATTAGCTATTAGTAAGTTGTATTCGTTTAAACGATATTTTAAATTTGAACAATGATATATCTGATCGCATTAAATTGGCCTTTTAAAAAAATTTTACTATCACTATAATCCTATTCAGATCGAACTTAATTAATTGAAGTCCAATTAACTATAAGTAATGATGATTTAAATAAAAAAATTATAAACATAGTATCGTAATCCTCATTTGCGTATTAGGTGAAAAATTGAAATGCAGCTGAGATGAAAAAGACATTAATAACACAAATAAAGATTCATAATCTATGTAAAAGACCATTTTGAATGATTGTCAAAGTAGCAACTTTGGCTTTTGGCATTGCATTTATGCTTTAATTACTAAAATCATATTCATTTGCATCACTATCAGGATTCAAAGATCTAAGCTAATATTTGTCAAAATTCATGTATAATACCATGAACACAACAACAATAGTTAATTAAGCTGGCAATTGTATATAGGAAATTATATACGAACACCCCTTTGGATATGCTGATGAAACGAGAGCTTACTGAGCACTTCAGACACTGATAGGAGTTTCTGTTAACTCTACATTAATAAAAACAGACGAAGAACAAAGATAAAATACAAAAACAATAACAGAGTTTAGCGAATGATCATATACAAATACATATGTATATGACATGGAAGACAATATATATTTCATTTTTTAAAATTAAACTATATTGCATATAAAAAGCATTCAAGAGCAAAAATTCAGGTAAATATTAGAAGGGAAAAAATATTAAATTAATACAAGTGCAATTCAAAGTCTTAAAGATAAGTCAAGTTGGTTATTGAACTCTTCTTGAACATTTTCAGGCCTATATCCCATTGACCAAGAAGAAGAACCATCTCTAGAACTATAATTCATCATCATCTCCCTTCTACCGTAGCTCATATGATCATCAACAAACGTAGCACCACCATGACCATGGGAGTCGACCCGTGGTTGATTGCGTCGAACATGGTTTAAGCCACTAATGCTAGATGATCCAGATTTTCCTCCTTGAGCTCTCACAGCAGAACTAAGCTCTCTGCTTTTCTTGGCCAAGGTTCTTTCTAGCTTATGAGCATTTTGATGCCCACCAAGAGCTTGAGAGCTATAAAACTTTCTTTGGCAATAATTGCACGAAAATATCCTTGGCTCTGCAGGACTATGAGGTGATGAAGAAGAAGAAGATGATGGCTCAAGTACAAGTTCTAGGTTTACTTGATTATTATTATTACTATCGTTTGGTAAGCTTAGATGTAAAGAAGTATTGGGTTGAAATTCCATGGCCCCAGATAGTGATAATTATAACGAAAGGATTGCTAAGAGATAATGTAATTTTAAAGAGAAGAGATGGGCTCTGATTTAACTATAGAGTGTGGCACTGGTAATGATAACGACAGAGAGAAGAGATCGAGAGGAGGCTTATCAGCAAGAAGATTGCGAAAGGAAAAAAAAAAAGATCAATAGTGTATTGAAGATGGAGGAGAGGAGCTAGAGTAGATCGGTAGATATAACCAAGGAGGCGCATAAGGATTGTGTTCGCACTATAGGAAGATGAGCAACTGCTATACGGTTCACTGTTCCTGCAACTACATATAGTAAAGATTAGTGAATAAGGGGATGGCACTGTTAGTGTATGTCTCTGTTTGCATAAAGAATGATAGAGAGAAGAGACATGTAGCTGCAAAGATCAGTGGGGAATCGAAGGCCTGTCGCCTCCATTAATGGCAGCAATATAATCCCTTGTCGGTCCATGAAAAAAATTCCATTGGTATATTTTTCTTTCTATGTACTTACAATACAAAGGAAGAAACTATAATATAAACTAAGCTAAAGGGTTCTATATTATATTGTTACTTGTAAGAAAAAAAAAAAAACTATATATATGTTTTTATATATTGGTGATTAATATTGTGTCTTAAATGTGGTATGATGTTTACCCATCTAATCTCTAGTCTATCTTTCTCTCTCCCTATCCCCATCTCGCATCAAGAGGTTGAGATCATGCACTAATCTAGTTTCCAATATAAGTAGTCTATAATTGACAAGATAAAACCATCTTGACTAGACTGAAGATGCAATATGAAAAGAGACCAATTTTACCAGTAATTATTTGATGCAAAGAAAAGAATACATATGGTTCACTGAACACCCGTGCTGAACTAGAAGTAGTCCCTCTACAGTGAACCCAATTTGCAACACTCAAAATTTTGTACAACTGGTTTGTTTCCACACAACACCACAAGCTTCAGGAGATGGCTGCAGACATGGAATCTAGCGTATCTTTTGCACATCAAGATTGCTCCGTATATTATTGGTACTAAACCCCATTTCCTTGTTCTTGTTATTTTATTTATTACTCTTTATTAGTTACTGTCCAGCACACTCACCTGCCAGACGACTGGTCGAAGACAATATATATGCACCCATATCGATGGGTAAATATTTGTCTCATAATAAGAATTTAAAATAATGTCTCTGATTCAAATTATATTTATATGTATATAAAATTCTTATGACTATAGATATAGCTATCGATAACGGAACATTCAATATATAATAATTTACTTAATAATTACTCTAAAAGCCGGTTACCTTACATCATATTCTTCATAGGAATCTCTCATTTGCAAAATTTTTGGCATTTGTTAACTGATACAAGCACATGGGCATGGGTGAATTAGGACAAAGAAGAATAGCGAGAGAGGGAGAGGCGACGGACAAATAAAAATCAACCATTGTGCTTTTGAACAGGCTACATTATTAATTATATATTTTATAGTGTAAATTCATATAAAATGGATAAGGGTTATAAAAGAAAATGATAATAATGGTATTAGAGAGCATGATTGTGGGATCAAGATCTTGCAGGTCGGCTATGATTGCGCTGAGTATTGTCTGTCAATCACAGACACAACACAAACCAAGAAACTACAGATTGCTGTTTGCTTTTGCATTGCAGCAGTACAGGACGTTATAGTCAATATATATATAATCTACAAACATTAATTCCTTTGTTTAATATATAGTAATCATGCTATTAATTATAGAGCAAATCAGTCAATGAAATGTGTCCCTTTGTACTTTACAAAAAAAAAAAAAAAAAAAAACCCTTTAACAACAATTGAGTTATGGGACTCCAAAACTCCCATCGCTGGATTGTTCTTAGTTCTTTCTTCATTTAATACTAATTGCTCATGACTTATGTACGTTCATAACCATTCAAAGAAAAGAATAGAAACACCCATTTTTTAAATCAGCCAAAAGACAGAGATTCACATGGCAAGGTACTAAGGTGTAGTTCTCATAATTTTCTAAAATATTTCTTATTTTACTTTATTTATGATCAGCATAAAATGATGAAAAACATTCTCATCTTACGGCGATAAATTTTTAAAATTAACTGTAATATTTCTCTTAAAATAAAATTTTTCTTCAAAACAGAAATTTATATATAAAGTTATATATGCAGATTTTGATTTCAAGAGAAATTTCATTTTTGAATTAAAATTAGCCCACTTTCAAATAATTTTGCATTATGCAATAACTACTGCGTTAATTTCATGTGCGCACCAAGCATGCCAAAAGAGCAACCTTACAATTATTATATGGTTGTGGTGTAACGTGCATGAATTTCAACCTCATCTATTGAAGATGGCTGTGGTGAGTGTGTGTGTGCACATTTGATGTTGAAGGTTTGAAACTGAGTTTTTGTATTTTTCTTTTCCATGAACATGCTCTTTTTAATTTTAGTGCTTTTTTCTTTCCATCCCTCTTTTTTTAGTTGCTTTTGAATTGTGATCTATTATGATGAAAAGCTAGCTACCATGAAGTTTTGAATGCGATGAAAAGATTAGCGGCCCTTTTCTTTTATCCACTTTTTGCCCCGCACTTCATGCACTAAATATATTTTTTGGGATTTTTTGTTTGGCCTTTGGATCTATTGATAACATTATCATTAGTTTGGTTTGGCACCATAAAATATGTGGATGGTTCTCATTACTTCTCAGCTTATCTAAAATGCATGGTACATGCAACGAAAATTGAATTTTGAAAAAAAAAAAGATAACGAAAGCATTATATTAAATAAAGTAATTAAGTAGGTTTCACAAGTTATTCTAGGATTTATTAAACAAATATTATATTAATATAAAAGGGAAAAAAGAAAGAAAAAAATGAAAAGTGGCTGGCTTTCAAAGAAGCTCAACTGTATATTTTTGTCGTTAGCAAGAAAAGAAAGAAAGATTTGACTCTAAAAGTATGAGAAACATGCACTACAGTATCATATATATTCCATTACTTCAAGTTTCAAAAGAGAAATGAAGTTAAGAATAACGCATTCCATGACCAATTTCCGTATTACCTGAGGAAACCATTGCACATCTCTCTAATCCCAAACGATATATATAATTTTATTTTTATAAATGATAAATTTATCGATATAAAATTTTATAAATTTAATAATTATAAAAAAATTAATTTTTTGCGGCAAACAGCGTAAGGTAAAAATTTTATTTAAAAATTTAAACTTTTTGTCAATTAACTAACAAACTTCTGTCTAGTACACTTCATTTCAATAACACATGAGAGTAAATGACTTCCAAATTTTCTACTTTTATCTCGATGTCAATATTTAACTTTTATATTTTGATTTTAGTAACATGGATTCTACGAAATACTATCAGTTATGTATATAATTTGGTTAATGGTAATATATAGATTGCTTAGTTTTAGATCATACATTTAATAGTCTAATACTTTAATATATAATTGTAATTAAAACACATCTAAAAATTACTCATAAATTAATAGCAACAAAAAAAAAATAGTGATATAAAAGTATAATAATTTACATAAATATCAATTACTTTTCTAAGTTGGAACTACTTAGTAATTTATTATTTAAAATAAATAAAATGAAACATTTATAAAGTGGTACGATAGAAAGTAGTGTAAACTTATAATTAATTAAAGTATTGTTTTAATTAAAATGGTGTCATTAATTTAATCTAAATTAATTGACATTTGAAATTGTCAAATAAAAGTAGTTATTTTGACAGAAATATGAAATTGTAATACATAATAAAATTATTTTTCAAATGCACTAATTATAAAATATTCTATTAAAATTTTAGATTATTAAAATTATAAATTATTAATGAAATATGTAAATATTAATAATCAATTAAATATTTTGGAAATAAATACATAAGTAAATAAATCATTTTACTAAAATTAGTTTAAAAAAATTTAATAGTTTTGTAAAAATTAGAAACATATGAATTTATTAGAAAACTTTACAATTAAATTATATATTTTGTCCATATAATAATAATAATAATAATAATAAAAGTGTATTATATGGTTACTTTATTATTCATAAAGTAAGTTTATATATATTTATAATCACTATTAAATGATAAAAAAATATTCTCATTTTATGGTGATAAAGGTCAAGTAAAAATAAATTATTAGGAAAATAAATTAATTGTATAATAATAATAATAATAATAATAATAATACAGAGGACAAACTATGCATTTTCCTTTTAAACACTACAGCAGAAAATGGTTAGCAAATGTCATTTTAAATAAATAAAATCATATTTGAAGGACATTTATTTTATGTTATTATAAGTTTTCTCAATTATGACATATTTTTATTAAATTGACATTTATGAAAAATGTTGTTGTAATTTGAAGTTTTATAACATTTTCTATACTTATTTAATGTCATTATAATTTCAAATTGAAATTGAAACTTATTTTTTTATTTTAAAAAGTCATAATATTATAAATTTTTATATTTAACAATCATATATCTCTTAGAGATTAAAATAGAAAGGATTCTTATCTCTTCATTCCATATTTATCACATTATTTCTTTTTTATCTTATTAGAATTAAAAACCTTTTTAATTGAAATGAGAGTATGACTTAGCACATTTGTGTCTTCTCTACCAATGTATTTTGTATTTTGGTGGAGTCACTTTTCCTTCATAGATACTTATGTTGAAATTTCGTAGAGAACCTATAATTGGCTTCTTAAAAGAGGTAAGGAAAAAAAATATATTACTACACTTTTACTCTTATATTTCATTGTGGAATAGGTGAGGGGTGCAGTTATGGGTAATCAAAGTCTACAACATTATTGATTTTGATGAAACCATGATATGCTATCGGTATTCCTTTTAATGGTACACATAAGAATTTAAAATTCTAAAAAGGTGAGTAAAGAATAGGTTTAAATTGATGAAACTATAATTTGAAAATTAAATTTAAGCTACAAATTATTTGGACTTGTGGATCAATCAAGTTGAAGTTCTTACGTATAGATTCATTTATTTTCTTTGAAAATTTCAATTTTGATTTTTACTTGTTTATTTTACTTTTTTAATGGTTTGTTTTTCCTCTTAATGTAATTATTTTCTAACTGTTTTCTTATTATTTTTATTTCATTTTATACAGATTTGATCAAGAAAGTCTATGTATTTACAAGAAGAAAATATTTTTATGGAAATTTTCAAAAGATCAAGAAATAGAAAGTATTAATTTAGACTTCAAAATTATGTAATTAAATTGAAGTTGTAGTTTTTATTTTCAACAAAAAATTAAAATAAGATGTATTGAGTTGTCTTAATTATTTTTCAATTGATTGTTGTATTTAATTTTAAATTATTATTATCTAAGCATTAAATAAATTTATTTCCAATTCCTATAGTGTTTTTGTTGACATATATATATATATATATATATATAATAATAATAATAATAATAATAATAATACAAAATTAATTTTCAGTAAATTTCCACTCATACTAATGTTGTAATAAGTTGTTAAATGCTAATAAATAAATTTTTTAAATAACACAAGAAATTTTAATCAATAATTATATAAATTTTCAATATAAAATTTAATAAATATAAAATTAATATTTTATAATAATTTTTATTAAATGTTGTAATAATGTGATATAATGGCATTTAATAATTATTTTATTATAGTATTTATCAAATATTATTTATATAAATTCATTACAACAATTAAAAAATATTGTAAGAAAATACTATTAATGTTACAATAAATAAATACCAATAAAATATATAAATATTATTTTAATATATAGCTACACTGGATAAAGAAACAATTAAGGAACATTTATAAAAAATATTGGTGTAAGTCTATAATAACTTTTTTTTTTATTTATTATAACATTTAACAATTGTTATTATATATATATATATTAGTGGAAGTTTATGTAGATATGTATATGCATGTGGGTGTTATCACTTTTTCCCTATCAATGTGTAACCTAAAAGAAGAGAAAGATAGATGGCGACAAAGGTATATATATGGTGGAAATAAGCGCATCCACTTGCGTGAGAATGGAAAGTAGGGTTTTTTTTTTTTCTTTCTTTTGTTGTTTTTCTTCATTTTTTATTTTACCTCAAATTTCGAGATTTTTTTATCAAAACCGACAATCAGTGTATTGCACAATATATTTGAGTTTTATTCCAGTCGATGAAGAATAATTATATAATTTTCATGTCCTCCAATGTTTCATATTAATACATATACAACATTATCATGACTAAGGCATTTTTTATATTTATTTATTTATTTATTTTAGCTAATGAATAATAGAATACAAGTAACCAATCAAGTGTAGCATAGTCTCTTCATGTTATATTTATACACTGCTACGTATGAATTAAGTTTTAAAGCATATAAAATGATTAAATGTTTATTGTCTTATTATATGTTTACTTTGAATTTTATTGGAAAGACGCTTCTAAAATACGATAAGTGAACCAACTTGATGGAGCTTATTTTAAACCGTAGAGAGATCGCTTTAACAAGCAGACATGGTCTGGTTTAGATGGATCAACAAATCCCTAAGGTTGAGACATGTACACCTCTTCATTAAGAAATCCATGGAGGAAGGCATTAGAGATGTCTAACTGTTTGATGTTCCACTTTTGTATTGCAGCTAGAGCAATGATAGTGCGAAAGATGGTTGCCTTTATAATAAGTGCGAAAGATGGTTGCCTTTATAACAGGACTGAAGATTTCTTTATAATCAACCCCAAACTGTTGAGTAAGATGTAGTTCGGATGAGTTAGTGAGACTAGGAGACGTAGGGGAATGGGAGTTTGTGGAGAGAGAAGATGGAGATGTAGTTGGAGAAGGATGAGTATATCGGGTGGAGTTCGTGAAGAGGTAGAGGAATAAGAAACTAGTGGTAAAGAAGGATTAGGATAAGAAGAGAGATGAGTACCTGATTTGCATGAAGTTGCATGGCCCGTGGAGACTAGTTGGAGCCAAGGTGTTTTGTTTGATGTAGGAGTGTTAGGTGCCGAAGGTGTCAGGCTATGGTAGTCAAAATTGTCTCATTAAATTGCACATGACGAGCAATAAAAATTTTTCTAGTGGTGGTGTCTAAACAACGATGACCAAAGTGGGTTGTTGAAGGACCTTGATAAACACACTCTTTAGTTTGAAAATCGAAATTTGTGTGAATTATAAGGCCTAAGTAAAGGGAAAACAAAACATCCAAAAACTTTTAAAGAATCATATTTTAGAGTTTTTCCAAATAAGCAAAAAAAATGGTGATTGACCTTGATGAATTGAAGTAGGTAAACCATTTACTAAGGAAATCGAAGTATCAAAGGCAGAAGGCTAATATTTAAAAGGAGTTTGGCTATGAGCCAATAAAGTGAGTCCTATATCAACTACATGATGAATTTTTTGTTCAGCAGTTCCATTATGCTCATGAGTATATGGGCAAGCAATTCGGTGAATTATGCCCTTAGTTTGGAAATATTTCTTAAATTTTTGGTATTCATCGCCCCAGTCAGAATGGAAAGATTTAATATGAACATTAAATTGGTTGAGTACAAGAGCTTGAAAATTGAGAAAAATATCATAAACCTCACTTTTATTTTTCATAAAATAAATCCCTGTAAACTTACTAAAATCATCAATGAATAGAACAAAATATTTAAAACCAAAATTGGATAAAACTGGAGAGGGACCCCAGACATCACTGTGAATTATTTCAAAAGGTTGTGTGCTTTTGTGTTCAATTGAAGCTAAGGGAATTTTAGCCAATTTCCCAAATAAACATGATTCACACTTAACACTAGAATTTGATGGTTCAAAAGACAAAGAATTTTCTTTTAAAATTTGTTTCACTGTGTAATGATGTGGGTGTCCAAAATGAGAATGCCATAAGGAAAAAGGTGGTATATCAATTGTTAAGGCTTTAAGAGTGTGAGGAAATTAATACAAGCCATGCTCATTCACGCCCTTCAGGAGCTCCTATTTGTGTTCTGATCCTTAATGACAAAAAAAGAGGGCCAAAATTCAAAAAAGCAATTATTTTCAGAACAAAATTGAGAGACATAAATTAGAGGTTTTGTAATGCAAGGAACATGTAAAGTATTATGTAATGAAAAAGTATAGAAGGACAAGATATAAAAGAGGTGCTAATGTGAGAGATTTTCAAACCTTGTCCATTACCAACCAAGAGTGGATAAGTTCAGAATAATGTTTAGGAAGTGTAAGTGTAGCAATATCAGGTGTAATGTGAGCCATGGTGTCAGTGTCAGCCACCCAATGGAAAGAAGGGCAATATTGAGCAGTGTAAAGGATAAGATGCCCTTAGAGCTTGAGAAAGTAGGAAGTAGGAGCCACTAGGAGTTGTATAACATTGATGACAACAGTAAGCAGTGTGATTTTAAGGCCCGTAAATCTGACAATAAACCCACCTTCATTGAGTTTGCCAAGAAGGGCAAGAAGAACATTGATTCGTTGGTGGCCATGTTGGACATGGTGATTGAAATAAGGCAGCTAGTGATGGATTCTGCTAAGGTCATGGTGATGAATAGCCAGCAGATAGTGTGGGTAACAAGGTTGGCTTATGAGGAAAGCGATGCAGGCCATGCTCATTCACGCCCTTTAAGAGCTCTTGTCTTGTGTTCTTATCCTTAATAACAAAAAAAAGAGCAAAATTCAAAAAATCAATGATTGTCAAAATAAAATTGACAGATAGAAATTAGAGGTTTTGTAATGTAAGGAACATGTAAAGTATTATGTAATTGGAAAGTTTTAGAAGGAGAAGATATAAAAGAGGTGCCAATGTGAGAAATTTTTAGACCTTGTCCATTACCAACCAATAGTGGATCAATACCAAAATAATGTTGAGGATGTGTAAGTGCAATAATATCAAGTGTAATATGAGTTGTGGCACCGGTGTCATCAACCCACAGGCAAGAAGGGCGATGTTGAGCAGTGTAAGGATAAGACGCCATTAAAGCTTGATAAAGTGGGAAGTAGGAGCCACTAGGAGCTATATAAAATTGATGACAACAGTCAGCAATGTGATTTTGAAGCTCACAAATCTGACAATGACCCCACATGCATTGAGTTTGCCAAGGAGGGTGAGAAGAATATTAGTTTGCTAGTGACCATGTTAGACGTGGTGACTAAAATGAGGTAGCTGATGATGGATTCTACCAGGGTCATGGTGATAAATAACCAGTAAGTGGTATGGGTAGCAAGGGATGCTTGTAAGAGAGATGAGCCATAGGAAATTCATAGGTACTTTTGAGCAACACTTCATGAACAACTAGGTGGTTGTGAAGTTCATTAAAACTAACGAGTTTAAGGCAAAGATTACGAGCAGTAATTATACTATGATATTCAGCTCCAATATTATGGTAGACAATGGCATTAAGCTCGACAGTAGTCATGGTACGACCGGCCAAAGCATGTTCATCGAATAGAGAATTAGCTTTGTAAGGGTATTGGGTGATGGTCATATCATTCTTTTTGAGCTCTTGAAGTTCAATATTAAGTTAAAGCTATTTGTTTTGATAAATTGAACCAACAAATTTTTCTAAAGAGGTCCAAACAACATGAGAAGAGGTTAAGCCAATAATGTATGGAAATACTTCTTTAGAAAAGGAGGAGAGAAACCAAGATAAGAGCATATGATATTTTTGAAACCATATTTCATAGGCAGGATTATGAATGGGGACAGGAGGATTGGCATCATTATTAATAGTTTATAGTGGAGGAGGAGTAGAGCCATTAACAAAATTCATCAATTTTTGGTAGTTTAAGAGAGGGGTGAATTGGGTTTTCCATGCTACATAATTATTATGAGTGAGTTTAATAAAAAAAAAAGAATATTAAGCAAATGTATGATTTGAAGAAATAATGTTAGGAATAGCAAGCTAGTTGTTGGTGTTGGTATTATTAGCCATGAGAGCTCTAATACCATGTAAATGCAAATATATTGAGGAAGGTTTTTCATATATTGTGGAATAGAATTGTTACAAAATATTTAGAGTGCAAGAGTTAAATGATAAGTACAAGTATATCAAAGTATAACAAAGAGATAAATACTGTTATATGTTACAATATCGTGTATATCACAACAACATGCTCATATCGCAAACCATGTCCACATATGAATTCTTATCCATAATTTAATTTGTAAAAAGCATAATTATGAATACATTCTTTATCCCAATTTTTATTGCCCTATAGAACCAAGCTATTTGTAAACGTCAAATATAGTTAGAAAAATGCCTATGTCCCAAACCATATTATCCTCCAAGAATCATGACTTTTTTTATGAAATTTAAACAAAAGTTACACCGTTAAAAGTATCTTTAGATTTAAATAAACATTTCAAGACTTTAACAAAATCAATGGAGGTGAAATCTTAGACAAAAATAATTGTTAATGATGATTAAATCTCTTAACATTTCACACACTTTTAGCACTAGTGATATGAAATTGTCAATTTAACAACCATAAGCCCCAATAACTAAAGAGCTATCATACATATAGAATGTAAATTAACACCCTCGATCAATATGAACCCAAATCTATGTTCACAAGGAAAGTTCAAATCAAATTCTAAATCAAACATAGGAAAATATGTCACAATCTATTGTCTATGAATAGATTGATAAGTCATAAGTTTGTCTGCCACAAACACAACATTTGATAAGAACACATGATCAATAACAAAAGAGGATACTCTATATACTTATTCATATAATTTTATCGATGGTTGTTTGTTCCAAGTAATAGAAAATAATGTTGTATATAGGCCTAATTACTATTAATAAAGTCTAATTAATATTCTATTAGCCTATAGAAACATTAAAAAAAAATCACATATTAATATCCACTTAGGTAATGAAACATAAAAAAAAACCCCTTATTAAATCATACATGCACAAAGGAATGATGTTTTTTTTTAGATGAGTGTTTTCTATTATCGGAGATTTTAACCCCCTTTTCCACCCTTAAAACAATCGACTTCACTCTAACTCAAAACATAAAAAGTGTAGCCTTTGATGTTAGCTTTACATAAAATCTTGAATCACTTAATATGGAGTTGTAAGGAGCAAGATATGGGTTAAATCTAATAAGTGCATAGGCTATCTAAGTAAACTAAAAAGAGGAAATTTCAGTCCATGGTCCTTTGACCACCTCGTTTTTAAAAATGTTTTCCTTTTTTTTTTCACTTTTTAACTTTGGCGTTTTCTGCTTTTTTTTCATTTTAGCTTTTTTTGTAATTTTTTCTATATTTGAAGTCATCTTTGATTGAAGTTGATTTTATATATTTATTTGAATTGTATATTTTAAATAATTTTGATTTTATATTCTAAATAACAATTTTTTTAATTTTGAAACTTACCATTACTTAGAATATAAAAATTTAACTAATTAAACTAAAAATTACCCATAGTATTCAATAATTTTTTTAATAAAAACAACAAAATATATGAAATATATCAAATAAATTATTATTTTTATTATTAATACTAATAAAAATAAAATTCTATTTATGGCCTTGATTTTATTATTAATAATGAAAAAAACTGAAAAAACAACAAGCAATAAAAATCAATAACTGCAATTTTTTTTGTTGCTTTTTGTTGTTTTTATTGTTTTAGTTGTTATTTTAAATTGTTTTAGTTGTTTTTATTGTTTTAGTTGTTATTTTAAAAGGTTTTAGTTGTTTCCATTTGTTTGTTTTTCTTAAAAATAAAAAAACAACGAAAAAATAAAAATTATGAAATATATCGAAAAATTATTATTTGTATCATTAATAGTAATAAAAAAAAATTTATTTATGGCTTTAGTTTAAACTGAAGAAAAATGCTTGACAATGACCTTAATTTTATTATTAATAATGAAAAACAATTGAAAAGTCAACAAAAATCAACAACTACAAAATTTTGTTGATTTTTGTTGTTTTAGTTATTTTTTGTTATTTATGTTTGTTGATTTTTGTTGTTCTTTAAAAACAAATAAAAACGTAAAAAACAGCAAAAAAATTATTATTTTTATTATTAATACTAATAAAAGTAAAAATTTTATTTATGGCCTTAATAAAAGAACAACAAACAAAAAAACAACAACCAACAAATAACAACAAAAACTTGTTAAACATGTTAATAAACAAATCAAATTTAAAAAAAAAAACTAAAATTCTTATTCTGTAGGAGCATAAAAGGGGAAATTTTTGTTTATTACTTGTTGTTATAACAGTTGAAGATATTTATTGCTTGTTGTTATAACAGTTGCAGATATTTATTGCTTGTTGTTACAACAATTGAAGATGTTTATTTCATAATCATTCAGTTGAAGAAAGAAAGAGTAAAAAAAAAGATATACATTTTAATTGAAGTTGCTAGTTCAAAAAATTAAAAAAAAACACACACACAAACACTGCAATTGAATTGAATGGAGAAATAGAGAGAGAAATAAAACGCTTGAAGAAGAATAAAATGTCTAAAAAATGAAGACAATGAAAAAAATGTTTGAAGAAAAAGAAAACGTTAAGAAAAAAAGACAGTACATTGAATGTTGAAAAAAATGAAAATAGTAAAAAAAACAATTAGGAAAAAAATAGTACATTAAAGACCACTTGAAAAAAAAAGGAAAGTGGTCTATATTTGAAAGAAAAAACTTTTAAAAAACCAATATTGAAAAATTTGTTGGCCAATGCCATTTTTTATAAAGTTTGTATGTTTTGGTCAATACATGAAAAGATCCCAACTAAAAAACACCAAGTCCAAAATACAATCCCATTTATTTTATTTGGGCTTTAAACCTCTAGGATTATATCAACTAGGATGACCTTGTGATACAATTCTAATTTCCTGAACATTATAAAATTATACAATTTTGTTAAAGTGGCACAACATCTTAAGTTCATATTCATGAAATTCTTTAATATGTATATTCTTGAACTTCATTAAGAGTAAAATCACTCATTCTCCAAATAGTCTAGTACTAAAATTAAACTTAACCAATCAACTTGTTATTAGTTATTAAACTTTTAAATGAGTGGTAATGTAATAAGAAGTTGGATTCCTATTTATTGATAATTTTAGTTAAAGGGTTTTAAATTTATATAAACAGGTGTACTTTTAACTAAATCTCTCAAAAGTTCTTTAGTAAAAATGTTCACAAGGTTCTTGCATGACTATATAGACAATTGTCACTATTTGATTAATAATCAATTGTCTTATATATTCATTTCTCAAGTTTATTTTTATAAAGTTTACTAGATACTCTAGACATAGTAGCTTCATTATCATAGTACAAAAAAAATAGTTGGCATTAGTTATGACCACAATTTAAGTTTCATAGTTGAATGTCCAATACATGACTGTTTTTTCATTACCGATGAAACAACTCCACCACAAAATGTAAAGATCCAACCATAAGTGAACTTATTATCACTTGCACATGTTATCCAACTAATAGTTATTTACCCTAAAAATACAGATAGAAACCTTTTATAAAATAGTTTTAGATTTATTGTTCTTTTTATATACTAAAGAATTTAGCTATTGTTTTCCAATGATCATTACTACTTATGTATCTTGACAATTTACATACAACAAAAGCAATATAAGGCCTAGATTGCATACTTTAAGCTACCTATTGCACTTGTATATTCACCTTGCACTCTACCAATATCCTCGAGCAATTTGGAAGAAACATTATAAGAGTTGTTTACATCTTTGACATTTAAATGACTAAATTTTTATGATATAATGAGATTGATAAAGAGCAAAATTATCATTATATTTTACAATTTTGCACCATTAATTCACCATGAGAGAGTTATATATATATAGAGTTTCACTGGGTGGGTTAATCTAAGTCCATTTTGGGCTTATTTTAAGTGTGCAACCCTGTAAGTTCACACAATATTGGTAGTAGGGCTATAATTCCAGTTCTAGCCCAACAAATCATAAGTGGCCTTTAGTAAGACATTATGACTATCCAAGTTATGTGAATGCCGATAATTTGACATAATCTAATCCATAGTAAGTATTATACTTCTTTTATCACACAATATCTTTGATTCAACATATGGCATGGTTTATGTTATCCTTATAATTCAATCAAATTATTTCTCAATCTTAAGTAGATCGATATTGATAATTCTTTATCAATTAATTCTAGCATTATCATGCATTTTTTTCTTTGTCTATTTTATCGAGGGGTCCACGGATATCTTCCTAAAAATAAATAAGGGAAAAATTCTTTTTAATTAGTCATATTCCTCACATAACTCATTCTACATCCAACAACAATCTATTCTATCATCCTATCAAAGATGATGTTAGAATGTGTCAAAATACAAAACTTATTTTGTAGGAAACCATGATACTTTCATGTCAGATGACTAAAATAATACTACTGCAATGAGAATCACTTATGATAATTATCTATTCAGTATCCTCATAGTGAGTTGGTCCAGTACATTATTTTTCAAATATGTATCTATGAGTTGACTTAATATATTAAATAATTGGCCTAGGACACATTACTAACATGCCCTACCATAACCACTTGATATAGGCGTAGGCAACTTACCTACTCTGATACTAATTGACGCAGTAAATTAGCGTGGATCATGAGACTAGTACACAATTAAGCCTTAAAGAAAAGATAAACAAGTTTCACTTTTAGAAACTTAAAACAATATTAAGAGAAAAAGTCCTTGTATCATTCGTTAATGATTTATAAGAGAATAAGCCACCTATTTATAGGGTGATATAACCCACCAAGCCAAATCTAAATAGGAAATAAAAAATCAAATAGTATCCTAGTTAAGTTAGAAAAGTCAAATCCCAACTTAATTATGAATAAAATAAAATTACAGTTAAATATAAAACTCTTCCCTTATTAAATTTAACCAAAGAGAAAAACTAAATAATAATAATAATAATAATCTCTCTGCGTCCATTTGGAGGCAATATATTAATAAATGACTAAGTATTAGATGATTATTGTATTCAAAAGAACTATACGTTCCATTTTATTGTAAAAACAATCCTATCACAATGAAAATATTTATCAAGATGCCATCTGATGGGGAAATGTACTATCAAGAGTAACATTTCGTGACACTATACACAAGATAAAATCAATTATTCAAGTAAAGAAGAATTTTGTTAGATGCATCCACTCTTATTTATGATATGCATCTATTTAAAGATGATATGACTTTAGTCTCTTAAAATATAATAAGCAATTCAATAATTCATTTAGACTTTTTATTAGAAAGAAATATTATCCTTAATTGTAAAAACACTAAATGGAAAGATTGTAAAACTCTCAATAAAGTTGGTGGTGTCAAAGTAAATATATAGAACAAGATGGTTGTCTCACCCAGCCGTTGAGAATAGGTGCATTAACTGAATTGGAACCATTAGAGATTTAATGGGAATTATTTTAAAATTTATTTTCTATAAAATCAACATCTCTTGATTCAATAACTCAAATCTAATATTCTGTATGTCTTAGAATTTTTTGCATATCTAATAAAAACACTTTTCAAGCTCTTAGTCATAATTAAACTAACAAAAAAAGATATAAAACTTTATAAAAAGTCACACATCTCCAACTCTAAAGATAATTTAGATTTTATTTTTCCATAACTCATTGAAACTTTAAATTTTCTAGAGGTGTTCTATTATATAAATAATAGGTAATGAGTATAGCTTCTGCATATAGGCTTGTTGGCAATTTTCATTGATTAGCAAGGCAATTAACATATCCACTAATGTCATATTTTTTTCTTTTTGCAATCTTACTTTGTTGTTGGATGTATAGAGTACTTGGCTAATAAAGAATTTAATGTTCTTTACAAAACACAAAAAAATTCCATGGAAAAATATTCACACCTCTATCGCTCCTTGTAATCTTAATTTTCTTATCCTTTTGATTTTCAACTATAAATTTATAAACTTTAAACATATCAAAACCTTAATCTGTAGTTTTTAATTAAATATCTATATGCAAATTCTGAAAAATCATCAATAAATATTATGAGGCATTTATTACCCCTCTAATTAATATATTATTAAATTCATATAATATAAATTATTCCAATAAACTATATGTTCTTTTCAATATTAGACAATAATTTCTTAGTTATTTTTACATGAATGCATATTTCAAACAGTTACTTGTCATCATGATAATAATAAAATGAAATAAAATCATACTTTGCCATATATTTTAATGATCTTTAAGTTAAATAAGTAAAATGATCATGCCATGATGATTAAAAAAAATTCAATATCATCAACATCATCATCATCATCATCTTCTGTTGGGGTTTAGTGATTCAAAAACGCAGTGGAAAAATAAAATTTCATTCACAAACCCGAAATAAGATCTATGTAATTCAATTAACTAATTTGATTATGATTTTCAAAAAACTTGCTACAGACAAAAAAGGGGCAAGATTGTTGGAAGGATAAGAGGGGGTTCACTCCGGTGACACCCTACCTCTGGTTTTTAGTGTTATTGGCCAGATTGAGACGTCTCCAATATGGGTATGTGTAGACGGCGAGGTTTAGCGCGTGCCCAAGTTTATTGCAACCGCAACACTGTTTGAGCTCAGGGCTCTATGGAACACACTAACCACTACCACAAAGACATGGCGTGGAGATGAGGAGTCGCCACCCAGGGTAATAACTGGGACAAATCGAAAGTGGTGGTAACTCGATTCTCTAATACAAGATAGCACCACAACCAGGAGTTCTAGATACGGAATACCAACTTCTTTTAGTCTTGTGTTCATCTAGATTTATTTTATTAATTACTATCTTATTCCCTAATCACATGCAATTTCATTAAACCCTAATTGAACATCCATCTAACCCTAAGGCAACCAATCCATGAAAAAGCACATAACAAATGCATTCAAAGTGCAATGTCCCTAAATCTAAACTATATTTAATTTTAATTTAAGTTAACTAAATCTACATATTTTATTTACAAGTGAAATAGAACAAAAAATGGGCCTACATTTTGATAATTAGTGAGCCTAAATCTATTGTTTTAATTCTAAAAATGGGCCTAAGTTGATTAAATTTTAAAAGAAAATGAAATAAATTAGTGGGCTTAATTCTAATTAATTTTAATTAAATGAAATGATCCTAAGTTTACAAATTATTAAGAAGACTTTATTAATGGGCTGAACTAAGTCTAAGTTAATTTTAATTAACTAAAAAATGGGCCTAAAGTTTAAATTAACCTAAATGGGCCGAAGTTGATTTT
>CATIWM010336671.1:0-13942 GCA_949671775.1 Mallotus repandus | reverse complement strand
TAATTTTTATTCTTTAATTTTGTTTTTCGTTTATTTATTGTAATATCTTTGTTTTGTATTTTATTCATTCCGTTGCAGTATATATTTAGATTTTGATTTCATTTTTATTTTAATTAAATACTAATTGTATTGATTTTATTTTCATGCTTATGATGGGAGCGACATGAGCCATATGGTAGATGTGGAGATTGTATAACCATCCATGAAGGTCTATGAAATGCCATAGATTAATCCCTGTTAAAATAGTGTAGTTTTACGTTTATTCTATTTTTGTGTGTTTTCGTGAAAATTATGTTGTGTATTTTTTTTTTGGTATGTAATTATTATTATATGTAGGAATTGTAATAGCCCTGGTAGAGGGAAAAATAGTGAAATCTTTATTTTTCTGTACCTTAAAATCAATTAGTAATTTAGGCCCATTTGGTAAATTCAATTAAAATTAATGTTGGCTTTAGATTAATTTTAGGTCGTATGTAATTAAAATTAGGGTTAGAAAAATCATATGATGTTTGTTTTTTATCTATTTTTTATTTGGGCTTATTTTTTTTTATTTGTTTTGGGCCTAGGCCCACGTGTAGATCTAACTCACTTAATGAATAGGCCTTTAAAATTAAATTTAAGTTTAATTAACTTTAAAATTAATTTAGGCCCATTAGATTAATTTAGACTTTAGGCCCATTTTTTAGTTAAATAAAATTAACTTAGACTTAGTTCAGCCCATTAATAAAGCCTTCTTCATAATTCGTAGACGTATGATCATTTCATTTAATTAAAATTAATTAGAATTAAGCCCACTAATTTATTTCTTTTTTTGCTTTTAAAATTTAATAGACTTAGGCCCACTTTCTTTAGAATTAAAATAAGTAGATTTAGGTTCACTAATTATCAAAATGTAGGCCCATTTCTAGTTCCATTTCACTTGTAAATAAATATGTAGATTTAGTTAATTTAAACTAAAATTAAATATAGTTTAGATTTAGAGACATAACACTTTGAATGCATTTATTATGTGCTTTTTCATGGATTGGTTGCCTTAGGGTTAAATGGATGTTCAATTAGAGTTTAATGAAATTGCGTGTAATTAGGGAATAAGATAGTAATTAATAAAATAAATCTAAATGAACACAAGACTAAAAGAAGTTGGTATTCCGTATCCATAACTCTTGGTTGTGGTGCTAACTTGTATTAAAGAATCGAGTTACCACTACTTTCGATTTGTCCCAGTTATTACCCTGGGTGGCGACTCCACATCTCCACGCCATGTCTTTGTGACAGTGGTTAGTGTGTTCCCTAGAGCCCTGAGGTCAAACAGTGTCGCAGTTGCAATAAACTTGGGCGCTCGCTAAACCCCGCCATCTACATTCCCATTCATCCTCACTAGAGTCATAATAGTCAAGAATCAGACTTATGAGTTCATCTTCTGAAATGATTAAGAATTCTTTTTCTGCTCTGGCTTCTTGTTCTTCTGAGGTTTCCTGAATGACTTGGATTGATTGTTTGGTAAAGGTTTTGGGTAGGCCGAATGAGATTGTATTGATTGTTGGTGGAGGCATGGCTCGGTAATTTGGAAGGGGGTTGGTTTTGACATTCGGTCGTCTTTCAGGATCATCAATCTTTCCTGAGTCAATGAGGTCTTGGATTACATTTTTGAGAGCTCTGCAAGTCTCAGTAGCATGACCGAGCATTTGGTGGAAGTGGCAAAATAGGTTCTGCTCAATCTCTAGAGGCAAAGGATTTGGTAGTGGTTTTGGTTCTCGTGGTTGTAGGAGGTTCTTTTGCTGGAGTCTTTGGAAGACCTTAGATAGTGGGAGGTTGAAGTTGGAAAATCTTCTAGGTGGCTTGTGATGACATTGATAGATGGTGGGTTGAAAGTGTCTGGTTGAGTTTGGTTTATCTCGATAGTTCGAGTGAAGGTATTTTGATTTTGGGTGCTGGTTTGAGTGTTTCGATGGAAAGTGTTTCTTAGTTGTTGGGTTTCCTCATCTTCGATTATGATTCCAGCTTGATAAAGTGCTTGAAAATCAGGGTAATGGGAAAAGATCATTTATTTTCTGAAATGGGGTAGTGATCCTTTGATTTTCAACTTTATCTGCTCATCCTCCGGAGGACGGTTTCTCATCTTGACAACTTTGGCTTGCCATCTTGCAATATAATCAAAGAAAGATTCATCAAATTTCTATTTTGTAGTTTCCAGATCTCTACAAGTTATATCCAACTGAGTATTGTATTCATATTGCTTGATGAATTTTTGAGTCAACATCTACTAGTAACTTTTAATTTCATCCTTAAGGTCAAAGAACCATGCTCTTGGTCCTTCTTTTAGTGACGTGAAGAAGAATCAGATAATTTATGATTTTGTAAGCTTAGTAGCAGCCATGAAGGTGACATATTGTCTTAAATGGACCCTTGGATCCCCAGTTCCATCAAACTTGGCAAAGTTTGGCAAATTGAAATCATCAGGAAGTGGTTCATCTTTGAACAAAGCTAGATCAGTAAAGCTTTTAGATTCATGAGACCCCTTGTCTTTGAAGGCGAATTCTAACTAAGCCATCCTATTGGCTAACAGTTTGACTTCCCCTGCTAATTCAGGTTTGGTCAAGTCAGCAATCTTAGCAGCTTGTTATTGTGGGGTCTTAAAGGCACGGTAATACTCATCATTATCTTTAATCTATACAGGAGTATAAAGGACACCATTTCCTCTATTTGCTTATGGGTGGACTAATACAGATGCTTCATTTATGGGAGTAGCAACACAGTTTCCCTCTTAGGAGTTTCTAGTTTGAACATTAGTGGCTTTGATTTGGGCTTGAAGGATTTATGCTATGGTGCCATAAGTATGCAATTTCTGAATCCCCTCTTTTAGCTTATCCTTAAATTGTTGACATGAAGTGTCTTCTGAATCACCCATATTAAGATCTCATTTACTGCACATTAGTGAGATAGAATAAGCAAATCATGAATGATGCATGCATAATATGTGCCTTCAAAAGAATATAATTAGTATGTATGCATGACATGCTCATGCATAGTCTTATTATGATGGATGCAGATGGCTGCAAAAAATGTGGTTAGTATATGTTGCCTATATGTATGTCATGTATGCATGATTATGTAAGAGATTGTTAGTTTTTCCTGCACAAAGAACAAACCAATGACAAGCAAGCTCTTGCTTCCAACCTTATTGCTCCACGAGGTCATTGAATCTCTTTCCTGGGTGGGTTTTGACCCAATAGTCATCGGGGGACTATGGTTCCACTCTTAGACTTGGCTATTTCGATTTGTATTGATAAGAATCAAAAGGTAAACTAATGAATAGTGCTTAAATGCACTCGAGGTAATCGTATAATGTCAATGTGGGGACTAGTCGTTGGTTCATAAATGGCATATATAGTCCTTGCATGCCCGCGTGTGTAGGGGCTAAAGTCAATAAAAGGGGTCCAGTTTCATATCCCCACATCGATATTCAATACATTTATAAAGAGGCATAAAAGCATTGTTTGATAGTTTACGATTTGATGTTTTCAAAATAACTGTCTGCAATCTAGTCAAATTTTTCACCTATCTGTTTGATCTGATAAAGACAAATGGATGATGCTTGTAGGTTCTATCATCGAAAGATGTCATTATTTATTAGTTCTCATAATCTATTCATACTTAGGTGAATGATTCTTATTATTCCTCGCACATCAGGCTCATGCAAGGTAAACAAGGATCACATAGTCTAAGTGTGAGCAGTCTATGAGACTGGACGTAATGACGTCAATCAGTGATGGAAACTAAAAGCGTCATAGCATTTGTGAATATCAGGTCAAACGGACAGCATTAAGGATAATATGTAAAGCTTAGTGGGATCCTAATAGAGATTTCTATTGGTTTATTTACATGGGCTGAGTCGAGGGTATAAGGCTAAGGGCTCTTTTACCGAGAATGCCCCCTATGACTAGGGTTACAAACTCTTGTCAGTCAGTCTAGCATTCTTTTGATAACTCGAGTCACCCCCCTTAAGGACTTGGGCCACAGACTCTGGTCAGATGAGTCTGGTGAAACCACGAGTAATGGCTAAAGGTGATAAATCTGAATCGGTCGCCATATGACTCGTGTACAAGCATAGTAGATCACTTTCCGCCATTGTCAGTTGATAGGGACCAAGGGTGCACGTGTGACTATATAGTGCAAATGAAATGGTGGAGGGCTCTATATGATTGAGTATTAAGTAATGAGAAATAGTCATTTTTGAATTGATCTCTCTAACTAGAGTCCCCAGTGGAGTCGCCACTGTAAGCGACCTATTTCCGCGGTTGAGACATTTTTCTAATTTCGAGGGACATGGCAACTTTGCCAAATAGGACATTCATTTCGTTTTCAGGACAGGGACAAATGATTGGTCTCGAGGGGATACGAGACACTTTGTGTTAGGAGTCGCCACCTGGTTTTTAGAAAACTAGGAAAAGATGAAAGGGACGACATCAGGTCACTTAACAAGTATCGTCCCCAGTAGAGATTCTGAGCCCTAGAGATCTCATCTACTTTTTAACTATTTCTCATTATGATACTCAATATATGGCTACCACAGCACCCTAGTTTTCGTAATGACAATTGATATATGCATATTCACACAAGCATGTTGATAATAAAGGAAAGTAACAAAAATTAAGTACAATTATTTACAAGGCTTTCCTAGTAAATACATTCAAAAAAGGAAAAGAAGATTGTAGAAATGTAAATCTAGTATATACCTATAAGATAGAGGTTAACATAACTATGTGCAACTCCAAATATTCATCCAATCGGACAACAAATAAGCACAATAAAGATGATCGATGGATCATGAATGATTAAACATATGCACATAGTTCATGCTCTTGTAGGAATTATTATTATAAAGCATTTTTAAATGATGAGATGAATAGTAAGTGACTTTGATTGCATCATTGGACCACAATATCAAAGCTCTAGCTTAGATAAGGAGCTTTCGTGTTTATTGAATGCATATTGATGCAAAATGATGAACAAAGCAAAGCAAAGATTATTCAATCAACATGCAAATTGCCAGTCTCACCACACAATCACAACAATTTCTCAATTGCAAGCGACGATAAAAGTAAAATGCAAAATAGTAAAATAAATGTGCAAAAATGATTGTTTGTTCCTCAAATTCGACTGAGCTCCTTTAGTGTTTTTTGAAGCTTTAGCTTCATTAGATTTTCAAGCTATCCTCGACGAGAGGTTGAAAATGACATGTGTGATGCAAATTTGTATACCTTTAAAGCGTGCTTTGACAAAGATGTGGCTAGGTTTGGTTCAAAAGCGATATAAAAATCCTACAAAAAATGTAGAAGGTGGGCGAAGAATGTGTGAATTGGGACTCTTGAGTCTTCAACTCGACAGTGTTTCAATGTGTGCATCTACTTTTGGACTCTAGCCCCCCTCAAAATGGGAGGTAGGGACCCCTTTTTATAGGAAAATATGTAAAAAAATATATGATCACGAGTCCCAAGGCGCGTGTATGTTGGCTTTTACGCTTGTGCATGCTTACCGGAGCATGTGATCACGCTATTTTGTGCGTGATCGAACCTCTAGGGCATATAATCACGCGCTCTTACACATGTCACTTGGCCTTCCCAGGCTCCGATCACGCTATTTTGGGGGTATTTTCAGGATTTATGGACCTTTCAGATGTGTTTTTAATGTCTGTTTTGTCAAAATCAGCTTCCATTTTCATGCGTGAGCTAAATGTGTTCGAGTGTGGTCACGTGCTATAAATTTGCTCATGCGCTATTTCTCAGGATTACGCACACTATTCTAGGGTCACTTCCAAAAGTTTTTAGGGCTTATGGATGCATTTTCGACAACCATTTCATCAAAATTGACTTCTGATTTTCATGAAGTTGGAGTCCGGTCTTACGAGATTAACACCAGTCTAATGAGTTGCACGTTTTAAGCAACAGTTGCTTGAAATGAACTACTTATGATTTTAATAATTCATAATTTATAAAATCAGGGTATGACTTAATGATTAGGTAGCCAGTTTTGATCAGTTCAGACTTTTCAGATTCTCGGTACACTTCAGAGGCTGTACAAATGAACAGACACTTGTCATGTTTGGAGGAATGTTTTCATCACTGGAATTTTTTGGGGACAGTCAAAATTTAATGTATGACATCTACGTTTTTGTCTTTTCTACTGAGTGACTTCTCGAGCTAAGAAAACTTGAGAATCATGCCTCAAATATTAATAGGTAGCTGATCGGACCAGGAAAACCCGAGGATCACGATCATGTTTTCATCTTTCTTCACTAGGTGACATCTCAAACCAAGAAAACTTGGAGTTCACCCTTCAACTATAATGAGTGGTTAATCGGGCCAGGAAAACCCGAGGATCACGGTCACATTTTGAGATAAAGTTTGACCTTTTGGGTTTGAATTCCTGAAGCTGACAACCCAAGTGAAGCTTATAAGTCAGGTATGTCGTTCTTACTGTTTATTATGCATGTTGCTTTTTCAAAAAATTAATTTTCCAAAAATCTAGTTTTTGAAAAACTAAGGGGGCAAACTGTGGACACTCTCTGTTTGAGGCCCGCAACAAAGGCCTGATGATGAGATAAGTATGGATTTTTGAATGCGAGAAAACTCAAAGATTTCTTTGAAAATGGACTTGAAAGCCCAAAACCCCTATTTAGGCTCAAAACACTCAAACCTAAATACTTAAAATCTTATTTGAATCCAAAGATAAACCCAAGCCCATAAACTCTTTTGACCTAAAGGCCCAAGTCAGGCCTGGTTCGAAGAGGCGACCGTTTTAATGAAGAGGCAATCACCTCTCCGTCCCAGGCATCTGTGAGGCGACACCTTATCACTGGCCAACCTACTTTACATTAAATGTCATTTATGGCTAGTTTAAGGGAAGAAGGGCCTACATATCCCATAGATGGAGATTTTGGACGAAAAACAAAGATTTTTTAACCAAAAATTAAGCTTGGGAAATGGGGAAGCAATGATGAGAAACACTAGGTGGGGAATTAGCCTTGGGTTTGGAAAAAGAATAAGAGGAGGTGGTTGAGGTTCTAAAAAAAAGGTGGCTGATATTTAGAGGAGGTTGGCCATTTCCAAAAAAGAAAAAAAAAGGAGGACGTTTTGAAAAAAAAGGGAAAAAAAGAAAGAAAAGAAGAAGAAGAAGAAATGAAAACCAAGCTTAAGAGTCCATTCCTTTGAGGAAAAAGAGGGGACCTTGCATTCAATACACTCCAAAGTCAACAAACAAAGCTCTGAGGGCTTAGTTAGGAGCTTCAAGCTAGCTTCAATCAGCAAGAACCTCTTTTTTTAAGCCTTCAAGTATTCATTACATAGAAAATTAAATTTCTTACTTAATTATTCCTTTATTTGTTATTTTAAAATTCATTAAAAGGTATGTTAGTCATAGATTTACATTCATTTGCATCAAAATTTGTCTATTTGACTTCATTCTAGGATTACTTACATCGTAAGTAATATGTAATATTGTTGTACTCTGTTGAAAAGACATTGTCTCTTCTCTATGTGGTAATTGGAAATTGCCTTCTGGTCAGGAGGCGATCACCTCCCCATCAGAGTCCTGCATAGGTCTGCTTCATTTTTGGTATCCTTTTGGTTTATTTTTGGTTTTTAATATGTCTTTGTTGTCTTGTATTTTTAATATTGTATAATGTTGCCATGATGTTGGGTATGTTCAAGTAATCAATCTGTGTATAAATGAATTTTCATGCCTATTTTATGCAAATTGAATTCAATTTCTTTCGTAAATAAAATTCTTATCTTGAAATGAAACTAACATGTGTTTGGTGTAGGTCTTTTTGTGATTTTCAATCACTAAATAATTAGTGAGTTAATTAGTTCTTGAGAGTTTTTATTTGAAATTAGCGTTATTGTAATTTTGTAAATTATTGTAATCCCTAATCCCATCCCCGTTTGTTTTGAATGAATGTTTGTAATATTTATTCTTATTTTTAACCAGTGCAAGGTAATAAGCATGTAAAATGACTAATGTGCAAATTTGGATTAAATTATAAAATTGGAAGCGTTTGCAATTAACCCAATAATAAGAAAATAATAAAATAATCAATCGTAATAAGATATAAAACACACACGGAGGCCAACCACAAGGTTGGGTGGGTATTCAAAAGCCCATACTCAGTTTTCGAACCCAATCTCTGATGACAGCTTCTACGTACCTCTGTGGAATCTAGTTACTGTAAAGTATGTCCCGATTTCATCCAAGTGGTGACTTCATCTCTAATATGGGCCCCAAGCCCATCTTGTATTTCTTAGCAAGCCTCGAGCTTGCACAGTGCCGTGGTCGCCAAATACTTGAGCGCGTGCTAAACCCCACCACCTACACTATGGTATAATTAACCAACAAAAAAAAGTAGTTTTTACTATTATTAGATGTCTTCAGTAGCATTTGTTGGTTGCCAAGAGTAGCTTGTAGATTATTTTGTTGTATAGCTATCTCCACTAGAGGTGATTGGCTAAGAATGTAATATCTGCAAAGATCTTATAAGAAAGAATTGAATATGGATTATCTTGGTTATAATATATGTTATACTTTTTTGTTTGAGATAAAGGAAAATTTATTAATCACTTAGATCAGAAGAAATACAACTCTATAAAAATGTAGGAGTTTGAGATAAAATAATAGAACAACTTGAAAATAAGACACTTTTGCAAGACAATAAGCAACCTTGTTAGTTTGACATCTAACGTGGGACACGAAAAAATTAAATCCTTGCATCCTAAGAACATCACATTCTTTGATAACAACTCTAAATTTTGAGAAATCATCTTCAAAGGCATTTAAAGCATCCACTACCCCTTTAGTATCAGATTCAAAAAGAACATACTAAAGGTCCAACTCCAAACACCATACAATAGCCTCCCGCAGACTAAGTGCTTCAACTTCACAAACAGAATTAAAACCATTCACATGTTGCATTTTACATTTAACCATTTCGCCATTATTATCACGTATAATAATGCCAATTCCAAAAGCATGTTTATCATTTGAAATAGCCACATCAATATTACACTTCAACTGATTTATCAAAGAATGGTTGGTTAAAGACAAACTTGATTTCATAATTTCTCATTTTGCTGCTTCTAAATTGCCCAAAGCACCATAACAGTACACTTCAAAAGATCTTCAGGGAGAGAAATTATCGAAGACAAAACTGATTCCATAATATATGTTATAGTTGAATACCAACTATATCATTAGCTCACATTAATCACACCAATCACAATATTGTTAAAATATGTACATTAAGAAATGATAGAACTTATTTTTATGATAAAACTTATATCAAATTTACTCAAATAAGCAACTGTAGAGGATAATTGGGTAAAAAAAACCCAGATTTTAGATCACAATAGGAATTTACCTTAAAACAAAACAAACAGCAAAATTCTTCTTTAAAAGAGCAAAATTCGTAGAATGGGAATAAACTAATTCAACCATTATAAGCAACACCCACTTACAAAGCAATACTCTGTGTAACAAATTCATTATAGAACAAACAAACAACTAAAGTTACAAGACCATACAACTTAAAAACACCATTTTTTTTCATAGCACAACCGATAAGCTAACCTATAAAAGAAACCCCACAAAACCTTCTCTATTAATCTTAAAAGAAACAAAAATAAAAGAAAACAACAGTTCAAAAATAAGAACCTTGCAACAAAAAAAAAGGAAAAAAAATGCAAGACAAACTGAAAATTAGAATCATGGTCTCATTCCATTCAAAACAAAATTAAAAAGAGAAAATAAAGAATAAGGGAAGAAAAAAAAAGCTTAAAGGTAAAAAGAGAGAAATAAATGAAGCAACAAAGGAGGAGATATCAATTTGAGCGACCTGAGCTTCTTAAAGTAATAAGCAGCAACCCAAATAGCACCTAATGGACCTTTGCTAGAGAGAATTGAAGAAGAAGAGGTGAGAAGCAGGATTGAAAGGGAGGAGAAATTTAGATAGGATTTGAGTTGATTTAAGAGAAACCAAACCAAAAAAAAAACAAACAAAAATAGAGATGAAGAAGACGTCGTCCCTGTTGGAGATAAGGTGCAATCACGTAAATAAAGTTACATAAGGTGACACGCGTGTAATTTTAAAAAAGTTGGGGTATTTTAGTTGTTGATTTGAGTTTTTGGGGCATTTTAGTAAAGATTCCGTTTTTCTTACTCTCCAAAATGAATAAAGTACCACTGTGGTTTTAGCCATCAATTTCGCTTTTTAGTTTCTAGTTTCTAGCCTTCAACTCGAAAACTTCTCTTGGTAGACAATTCTACATTTTCAAAATATTTCAATATTGAAAACTTTTCAAAATATTTTGAAGTTGTTTCAGCAAATATGAAAAATTAAAAAATAGGTTTCCTAATTAAAAATATGGTTCCAACTTGAAAAATATATTTATTTAGTATTTTTCTCAATAAGTAAGAAAATAAAATAAATTTTTTTTTATATTTTTCTTAGTTAAACAAAATAATTTCTATAATTATAATATTTATTGATAGGATAAATAAATTTTTTCGATATTTATATATAAAATTTGTATTTATATATATTCATATATTTTTAATTTTTATTTATATACCAGTATATTTTCAGTATTTACATATTTTCATTTCCTATATTTTTAAAAAATGTCATTTCACCATGTTTGTTTATACATATTCCCATTTTCCGTTTCCGTGCAACATAGACCATTAGCTTCAGGTCATGTTATTGCTAAAATAGCTTTGAAATCACTGCTACAAAAACCAGTTGTAGTAGCTTTGTTGCTCTTACTTTTATTTCTACTTCTGTTTTGATTTTGGTTTTGTTTTGCAATATTTCGAACCTTGAGTTGGAAGTGATACAAAATACCTAAGAATCCAATATGTTGCACTTAGGTGAAGAGTTCCATCTTTTTTTTCATTTTATATTTTAGATTGTTGCGATTTAAGAGCTAAAATGAAAGATTGTTGTTTAATTTGATGTTAGATTCAACTTAATTTAATTTAATATTGTATTGATTAGTTTTTGCTGTAATGAATATTATTTTCCTTAGAAAATTGATTAATTTGCTTATATTATGATAGTAAATTTAAAGATGGAGGTTGAAGATTATTAGGTGGGTCGTGCCTACAAGTGGGGGACCCGTTAACCCATAAACTTGAAAAACAAAGAAGTAAACAAAAGCTGCACCGAACCTTATTTGAAAAAAATTGTCAACAATTGAAGGCAATTGTATGGCTATATATATGGCCATGCACTTTGCTGTGAAAATTGTTTTTTTCTGTGAGAGTGCTTTTGTGTGCTACGTGAGAGAGCAAGATTGGTGAGAGTTGTGTCCAAGTGTGTGCAGAGGTAGTGCAAAATTGAGAGCCTTTATTTTTGCAAGTGTGAGGCATGAATAAATATTATTTTTGAGAGATTGGGTGGGTGATATTCTCTATTGTGTGTAATAGAGAAAGGGAGTGGAAAAATAAATATTATTTGTGAGCCAATTTGTGAGGGTGTGAGCCACAAATTGAGGGTTGTAATTGTAATCCCATTATTTTTATAGTGGAGAATTTATTTGGACTAGGTCCCGTGGATTTTCCTTTTATAAGGTTTCCACGTAAAAAAATCATTTGTGTCCTATTTATTTTTCCTCATTTATACGGTAGATTTTTACCGCCTATTTAATTCACTCATTGGCTGGTTTGACCGCCTTATTAATTTTATTATTTTATTTTGGCAGGCTAAGCCTCCTTTATATTGTTGCACACTTCACCTCTTTTATTTATTTTTGTAAATCCCATTTATTATCTAGTACAAAATATTTGATTAATCCCAACAAAGTGGTATCAGAGCTTGGTTGGTTAAAATTTTTTTCTATCTAGATAAAAATGGAGAATACAAGCAGCATGTTTAAACTGACTCCAACAAATTACTCAGTTTGGAAGTCAATAATGGAGGATCTTTTATACATGAAAGATTTATGGCAGCCTATCAAAACTGTCAATGGCGTAGTTGTTGGTAAGCCATCAGAAATGAAAGATGCAGATTGGGAAGTGCTCAACAGAAAGTGTGTAGCTTAAATCAGATAGTGGATTGATGGAGCATTATACAGAGTATTGCCAAAGAAATTGATGCCTACAAGTTATGGGAAAATTTGGAGAAGACGTATGCACAACCAAGTGCAAAAAATGTAGCCAATTTGATATGCCAGCTCATTACTTTGAAATACAAAGATGGCAGCAGCATGTCAGAACACATCAATGAATTTGAAGGTGTTGTAGATCAACTCTCAACAATAAATTGCAGATTTGATGACAATCAATTGGCAATATTTTTATTGATCTCTTTGCCAAAAAGTTGGGATACACTTTTTGTGTCCGTCAGAAATTCATCTCCTAATGGAAATGTGACATTGGAAATGGTGAAGGACAGATTGTTCAATGAAGAATCCAGATGAAAGGAGAATGGTGAAATATTTGAAGCTCTTGTGGTAGAAAAACAAGAACGGCGTGGAAGAAGCAAAAGCAGATTTTCTCACAGACAACAAAGGGGCCGATCAAAATCTCGGTCAAAGAAAGACATTACTTACCATCACTATGGCAAGCTTGGACATTTTAAAAGGGATTGTAGAATATGAAAAGCTGAGCATTCAAAAAATCAACCAGCAGCAGCTCCACAAACAAATACTGCAATGGCCGAAGATGAAGTTAATGTTGTCTTGGATGACAAAATCATCAATCTCACATATCAATATCAAACCTGGGTGGTTGACTCAGATGCCTCCTTCCATGTCACTTTAAGGAAGGATATCTTTTCATCCTATATTACTAAAGACTTTGGCATGGTACGGGTTATAAATGACGGAGCATCTTGAATTATCGGCATGGAAGATGTTTATTTGGAAACCAACACTGCATGCAAATTGCTCCTCAAAGACATGCATCATATTTTAGACATCAGGTTGAATTTAATCTCCGTTGGAAAGCTTGATGATGAAGGATACAAAAGCTATTTTGGCAGACAGAAGTGAAGGCTCACAAAAGGCTCTCTAATGATGGCTAGAGGGAAGAAAATCAACTCCCTCTACACAACAGAAGCAAAGCTACAGAAAAGCTGGAAGAATGTAATGGAGAAAGAGGTTCCAATTGAGTTGTGGCATAAACGACTTGGTTATATGAGTGAGAAAGGACTCTAGAGGCTAGCAAGGAAAGATCTCTTACCTAGGATCAAAGGTGCACATCTGTAAAACTGTGATTGTATTCATGGAAAATAACACAGAGTTGCATTCCAGAATTCCATACCATCAAGAAAACTAATTGTTCTTGATTTGGCACATACTAATGTGTGCACGATGCAAACTGGAAGTCTTGGCGATGCCTTGTATTTTGCAACCTTCATTGATGATTGCTCTAGAAAATTATGGGCATTTGGTCTAAAAACCAAAGACCAAGTGTTAGAAGTTTTCAAAGAACTTCACACAAAGGTGGAAAGAGAAACTGGAAGACAGTTGAAGTGTGTTCATGCAGACAATTATGGTGAATACAAGGGTCCATTTGAAGAATACTGCAGAAAATTTGACATCAGGCTTGAGAAGACCATACCAAAAATACCTGAACATAATAGTGTTGCCGAAAGGATGAACAAAACAATTTATGAAAGAATTAGATGTATTCTTTCAAATGAAAAGTTGCCAAACTCTTTTTGGGGGCAGGCAATGAGAACTGCAGTTGATCTAATCAACTTATCACCTTCAGTTCCACTCAATGGCGACATACCACAACGTGTAACGCCCACCTAATAAATTACATTATTTGCATAACATGCATAACATATAGACATGAGAAATATATGAGATATGTGTGGTATTAATTCTAATGTTAAATAGGAGAAGATTGTAAATGTTTACAATTAAGTCCATAATAAGAATTA
>CATIWM010336622.1:0-11577 GCA_949671775.1 Mallotus repandus | reverse complement strand
TAGAAGAATTAATTGTAGCCACACATTAAGGAGGTGGAAAACCTATATAAAGGCCACCCCTCTCAATTGTAAAGTCAAGTTGGAAAAACTAATAAAGCTCACACATTTACAAACTCAAGTGCTCTCAACTCTACTTTACATTTGTCCTAGTCCTTTGCTGCCTACTTTGCTCACTCAAATTTTACTCTAACTCACATCTAGGCTTACTTAGTTCAACTTCTCTCGCAAGTGTGACTAAGTGCCGCGCGACTTAGCTAACCTCTAAGCTTAAGTGCGTGACACTTAGTACTAAAGACACTTGATTCAGCACTATTATCGATAGCAGTAGCAAACCCAAATTGCCTTTCATGTTAAAGTACCGTTGAAAAACCCTTATTAATGCTTGGCAAAGGATCGATTAGCATAATTTGTGATCTCACATTTGCAAAACTATCATTCAGCCCTTTTAGAAACCTAATTACATGATCATTAGATTGGTAACTCCTTACTATTTGTAATGAAGCACAGTTGCACCGCGGTTCACAAGTGCAGTTGGGAATTGGTCTTAAATTCACAAGCTCATCCCAAAGTATTTTCAATTGTGTAAAGTAATCAATGACACTTAATGAATTTTGATGAAATTTGTAAATTTCATATTGCAAATCTGCAATACCAAAGGCGTCACCTTGGGAGAATCTCTCTTTAAGATCATTCCATACATCAATGACATTGTCTAACCAAGTTATGCTCTGCACAATAGAAGGAGACACAACTCTGTAGATCTATGAAGTCACCATCGTATTACAAATTTCCCAAGCTTGAAAGGTTACATCATTTCTCACTGGAACTGGAATTGTTCCATCCACAAACTTCAATTCATTCTTGGAAAGAAGTGTCATTCTCATGGCTCTGCACCAAGAGTGATAATTCAAGCCTATGAGAGGACTTGTAACACGGACTGTTAGTTTTTTTTTTTTTTGTTAATACGAGTTCATGTGAACTAAATTTCGATGAACTGTATAATAAGGGAGCAATCCTCCCCTTTAAATCAACAACAGCATGAATCAAACCTTGCACCTCATGATGCTCTTAGAGAGGAGTTACCCACTTGATTACTCCTTCACTAGCGGTCAAACTATTCTTTTAATTTAGCTAATCATCATAGTCCTCCAAAGTAACTTGCAATGATTAATAAATTGGCAGTTTTACTAGCATCTTTGCAATTGCATTCAACTAGTTCTTCCAGGTAATTATGAATATAATTAACAAGAATTACGAAGTCATATGAACTAAATTTTGATGAACTGTATAATAAGGGAGCAGTCCTCCCCTTTGAATTAACAACAATATGAATCAAACTTTACACCTCATGATACTCTGAGAGAGGAGTTACCAACTTGACTACTCCCTCACTAGTGGTCATACTATTCTTTTATTAATTTTTCTTTTTTTTTTTTTTTTTTTTTTTTACATTCAAAACGTAGTGAGGTTTGAGATTATGTGCATAGGATCGTTTGAAATGTAATTGCATGCTTCACATTACCATTTTGTTCAGTCTGAAACTAGATGTTTTTCTCATTTTTCTTAGCTGGATGTTGACGAAGATGATAGCTCTGCGAAAACATTGAATGGGCCTTGCCACTTTGTATCCTAGGCGATTTGCTTACCATTTTCCTGAGAATTTTTTTAATCATTAATTATGGCGTTAATTAGACATGAATAGCATGGTAAAATTAGAATATTTATAAAATAATAATTTTAGGATATAAGATATTTATTATTTTAAAAGAACTACTCTTACGTCCATAAATGAATACTTATTATCATAGCAAGATTATATATATATATATATATATATATATATATGTATTTGTACTTCATTTTTATTCTTTTGACTCTAATATATAATTATAAATTAAAAACACACCGAATATTCACTTGAGCGACATTTTGTGTTTAAATTAGAATGTATATAATTGTTTTAAATTGGTTGTTAAAGATTTTTATGGCACTTCTAACCTTATTAAACTACCATTTTATGGCAAAATCAAATCAAATTAATTAAAATTTAACAAATTTTCAATATTAATTGTTGAAATAAAAAAACTACCATTTCAACTAAGGATAATAATACATATAGCTACTATTGACATGAACAATATCGTCGATAGTATTATCGACAATTACTTTCTTACCTCTTATATTTTTTTGAATTTTATTATTTTTTTAAAAATTTAATTTTTTCAATGTAAAACCTAATTTACACACGGGAGAACCCATCGTATAAAGATTTAAATACTCGTAACTTGTAAATATTTTTTTTAATAATCAAATGAAAAAAAAAAATTGAACAAAGGGCAAAACTGTAATTGTCATTTCCCCTTCAGGTGTTAAAATCTCACCTACTATTCCAGTTCAGCTATGACCTTCGGATGGAAAGTTGACAAGTTGGATATTTCCTTGTACGATTTTGCAACAACTTCCTTCCATTTATTTTCTTTTTACCATTAAGTCCGTATTGCAAGAGACAAAGTAGACCTTGTTTTTTTAAAAGATAATAATAAAAGTTAATTTCGTAAATTAATTTTAGTAGAATTCGAATTCTACTTCTCGCCACTGTGTCTACGTATATATAACAAATTGACCGACTTTTAATCCTTGTGTCATTCTCCTCCAAAAGAAGCCTACAACTTAAAATAGCATTTCTTTACGAAGATTAGATTTTATTTTTTATTTTTTTTCTCTTTGTTCTTTTTAAGTTCTTGATGGGTCGTAGCAACAAAAATAATGGTGATATCAGTGAAGCGCTGTTACCTTCACAAGATGAAGATGTTTTTAATGATATCAAGGATGATCAAGAAAATAAGGGCCTCAGCACAAGAGTCTGGGTTGAGACCAAAAAGTTATGGCAAATTGTTGGACCTGCCATTTTCAGCAGGATTGCTTCTTACACCATGAACATCATCACCCAAGGCTTTGCTGGCCACCTTGGAGATGTTCAACTCGCTTCTATCTCTATAGCCAACACTGTCATAGTGGGCTTCAATTTCGGTCTATTGGTAATCAATCAGTTGATTTATAATATTGTTTATTAGATTTTCTGAACCTACATATAAATGGTCGTTTCTTTGATTAATCATGTCTCTGGCTGTTAATCTGGTATGGCTTATTTTAATATTCTTCTGTACCTTTCATGCATATTTCTGCTGTTAATTGACACTTTTTGTTTCTTTAAAGTAGCTAGGAATGGCGAGCGCATTAGAAACATTATGTGGACAAGCGTTTGGTGCCAAAAGCTACCATATGTTGGGAATTTACATGCAAAGATCGTGGATTGTACTGTCCTTGTGTTGTTTCTTGCTGTTGCCATTTTACGCATTTGCTTCTCCAATCTTGAAATTGTTAGGCCAGCCTGAAGACGTCGCAGAGGAGTCATGGGTAGTAGCTATGTGGCTATTACCCTTGCACTTCAGCTTTGCATTTTTGTTCCCACTGCAAAGGTTCTTGCAAAGCCAGCTAAAGAATCAGATCATAGCTTGGGTTTCTCTGGCTGCACTAATGATCAATGTGTTTACGTGTTGGCTCTTTATATATATTCTAGATTTTGGTGTTGTTGGTGCTGCTATTGCTTTGGATGTTTCTTGGTGGTTCATGGGACTTGCACTGTTTGTTTATGTTCAGTTTAGTTGTCCTTTGACATGGACTGGTTTCTCAACGCAAGCCCTCTCTGGCTTATGGGAATTCGTGAAACTTTCTGCCGCTTCTGGTGTCATGCTTTGGTAATATTTTCTATCTAATTTTTTCTTCATTATCTCATTCTTCAAGTAAGAAAATAAAAAACAAGAACTTATTTATTTATTGGGTTTGGTGGTGCAGCTTGGAGAATTGGTACTATAGAATACTAATTTTAATGACTGGATTCCTAAAAAATGCAACACTTGCTATAGATGCTTTATCAGTCTGGTAATTATCAGTACACTTAATATTTTTTTTTTCATTAAACTCTTCACTTGACAACTTGTTCAGGAAAAATTTACTTGTTCTTGTGTTGGTTTTGGTTTCGATTTGCGCAGCATGTCTATTAATGGATGGGAGATCATGATTCCCTTAGCTTTCTTTGCAGCAACAGGGTACGGTATATGATGATACGCTGTGCCAACATCGATTTCTTGTGCTTTGTTCATATACAGATGAAGTAATAATGAAAAGTTTTGTTCAAAAAAACAATAATTTACAGGGTGAGGGTAGCAAATGAGTTGGGAGCTGGAAATGGGAAAGCAGCAAAATTTTCAACAATAGTGTCTGTGATGCAATCAACTATAATTGGACTAATAATATGCATAATTATCGTGCTACTACGTCACAAAATTGCGCTCATATTCACATCTAGTAGTGATGTTCTTGAAGAGGTTGATGAGCTCTCTGTCCTCCTTGGAGTCACTATTTTACTCAACAGTGTTCAACCAGTGCTTTCAGGTGAGCTTTTGGTTTCTTCCTTTTCTTCTTGTACTAAGTTTTTTTTTCGAATGAAATACCCTTATAACCAAAAAAAAAAAAAATTGTATAAGACCCATTTTCTTGATCATGGCAGGAGTGGCAGTAGGATCAGGATGGCAGGCATATGTTGCATATGTGAATCTTGGGTGCTACTATATTATTGGCCTACCACTTGGGATTTTAATGGGGTGGATCTTCAAGTTAGGTGTCAAGGTAAGTAAAGTTATTTATTTAAGGACAACTAAGTTATGTGTGAAGGTTCTCTCAAAAAAAAAAGTTATGTGTCAAGGTAAGCCAAGTCATTTTCTTTCTCTTGTGTCCGCATGAAAACCTTTTTCTTCATTAAATGATAAAATTAACAAGAAAAAAAATTCTTTATTTGGATACAATTCTATACCATACATCAAAAAGCACATATAATATTTGTTTTGTGAAAATTTTAAAGAGGTGATTTCGTAAAATATAAAAAATAAACTAATAAAATCTAATTTTGAACATTAATCTTATAGAGAATGTTTTTTTTTTTTTGCCAAATCTTTTATTTTAATAAATGAAAATTTGTTTCAACTTTTTTTTTCATAACTCTGCTTAAATTATGAAGATGGTAAAAACAAATTCATGAAATTAAAAATCTATAAAATTTATTAATTTTGACAAAGTATATATATATTTCAGAGATTTATATCGCAAACAAAATCAAAATGTTGACTCTATATATATCTTCTGAATCCTGATTTATGTGTGTTAAATAGTTCACCATCAAACGTGATATGGGCAAATTTTTTCCTTTCAAGTCATAAAATAACAATTTTTTTTTTTTGATTCACAAACTATGGTTGTTTAGGGCATCTGGGGTGGCATGATATTTGGTGGAACATTTGTTCAGACGGTGATATTAGCTGTCATAACAATCAAAACAGACTGGGAAAAGGAGGTGAGCAAGGACAAACGTATTTAATGATCGATAGCATTTCATCACCAAACAAGTTTAAATCAAATTCTCCTTCCTGTATTATTTTTATTTGGTGTGTGTTTGCTTAATTGTCAAATTGGTCGATTTTGTAGGCTGAAAAAGCTCGTGCTCGTGTAGCTAAATGGTTAAGTCCACAAGCAAATGAACAATCGGTGGATCAACATTGACCACGAATTTTTGTGAAATTTTTGTCCACAGTGAGTAATTTCATAGGCCAAAAGCTTGACATACTCCTTTTTGGGTACTCTAAGTTGGAGTACTTCCTCACACTCCTGAGGTTCTTGTAGATTGTCACTTGAAACTCTGATTTTATGTAGGAATTCTTGTTGTGATGAGAAATTAAATATTTTTCATTTGATCGAACTGGATTAGTCAGAATTTAGAGTTCTGAATATTGACTGTTTAGATAAAAAAAAAATATACAGACATGTGTTAAAATAATACTATTAAAAAATAACTATTCACTTTATTATTGACATATAAAAAAATAAACGTTGATACGTGTAGTTATCGTACATCGCGATTCATTACATGATAAAATTTTTTGGCTAATTAAATAAAAGTAAAAAAAAAATTTTAACAACCATTACATATTACATATTATAACATGTAACACTCTATATATTATATCATGTCTATCATATTTAATATTTATCACATATTATCTAATAATAATAATATTATTATTATTATTATTATAATTATATAAAGTGTTAAACATGAACTATTTTTGTCTAGGGTACATCAAAGAGACAAACTTTAATATTAAGAACACTAAAATTTGGTGACTCCATTTGATAAGAATTTACCTATCCCAACAAAGCTCCATCCGCATAGGAAAAGTTTTTTTTTTTTAAATCGGTACTATTGCTATTGCTAATGGTGACATAAAATATTATCATAAAAAAAATATGTATCTGAAAAGTCTAACTCATCATGATATTTACATTTGCTGATATATTTAATTGCTATTGGATTATCCCTACAACTAGAATTCCTGCACATAATTTCTCCTTTGAATGCTAAGTGTATTATTTTTTTCTTGAAAATTTTTTCTTAGTCTTTTTTATTTTTAATCCATATCCATTAATTTAGGGTGCAGTTTGACTTTATATATTGGAAGAGAATAAACATCAGGATTTTTTATTTTTATTTTAAATATTATATCCTAAATATTTAGTATGTTGCCTGATTACGCTGGATGGATGCATCACTTTAGCTTTTATATTTTAAATAAATTTAAGAAATCTTCATATTGATTTTTTTTTATTTTGTAATAAGTTTTTATCTTAATTTTATGCTCATACCATATATATCCTTCAGGGTCGCAAAATTATTAATTCAATAACACAAAAGGAAGTAAATGGTTTTTGTAATAGTTTATAATGATTTTTTAACAAATAAAATTTTTTTTCAATGATGTAAAATATAAATTTTTTTTTATTTTAAAAATAATGGTCAAGGAGATTTTAGTAAAATAATGAGGTTTGATTTGATGAATTTTTTCTAGACATACTAGTTTTGTTTTGCTATGCTTTGACATGAATTGGCATTTATTTATTGGTAGAACCATATATGAAAAAAAAAAAGGATTGGATAGAAATTCTTTTCCAATAGGTAGAGAAAATTTACATTATGCTGTCAAATGATTAAAATAAATAATAAATACTATTTTTCATGAATTTTGGTCCTAAAAGATTTAGCTTATAGCATTTTTTTGTATTTGATATGAATAGAAAAAACAATTCTATTTTTTATTTTTAAGAAATAAAAAATTATTTTCAAAAAAAGTAAAATTAAGCCAAGATGATAAGGATCTTTATTTCTTAATTCTTAAACCAAAAAAATTAGAATTACATTTCTTATTCTCATAACCACAAAAAATAAATAAATTTATTCTTTAGAAATATATACAACATTCATGGTTATAAATGATAATAAATTTGAATTTTCTAAAGTGTTACCTATGAAAAAGGAGTGTTAAAAGAGTTTTACCACTTTTATAAGTCTATTGACTGAAATTTTGAAATAATTGAAATTTTATAATTATCAAATACCAAAAATAAAAGTATTAGATAAAAAGGAAAATGATAGTAGGTATACCATCAACTGTTGCATCAGGAGTCAAGCATTGGCATATGCATCACTCTCTTTGGCCTCTAAATTCTCTTTAATCTTTATTTTCAATCTAAGTGAAAAGAAAATTAATTAATGATTTTTAGCTGATTGGAAATTGATGCAGCTTGGAGAATCGGCATTATAGGATGCTGGAATTGATGACTGGATATTGGAAAAGTGCAAAATTGGTTGTGGATGCTTTGTGGTAACTACCAGTAAACTTTAATTAATTATCAATTTAATTTCTCTTACAATAATAGTGATAAACGGATAGAATCTATTCAAATTTTTTTAAATAGAAAAAAATTAATAACAGTAAAAAGATTCATACGATTTTAATATTAAAAAAAATATTTAACTTATAAAAATAAAAAAAAGAAAATATTAATAAACTAACATTTTTTCCAATAAAAATTTTGAAAGATTAAATAATATCACATTTTTTAATTACTTTCTATTTAATGCTGCCTCTCAAAATGAAAAAAGATAACTCTATTTTTAACTTTTTTTTTTCTCTTTCTTTCAAAGATGAGACTTGTAAAGCAAAAAGAATAATAATATTGATAAGGGTGTGGAGAAATCAGTTAAAGTCGATTAACCGAATTGAACCAAACTAAATCGATCAGCTCGGTTCAATTATATATGAATTTAGTTTTGGTTTTTAAGAGTATAAAAGTTCAGTTAATTTGTTCGGTTTCGGTTTTGAAAGTAAAAATTTGAAAAAACTGAACCAACTGAAATATTTACATATATTATAAAATATTATATAAAATATATTAATTTAGAAAAATATGTGTAAATATTAAGATTATAAGCAAAAAATATTTCTAGTTATATTATTAATGAATAAATTTTAAAAAAATATATATAAATTTAATAAATAAAAATTTTAGAAATCATTTCAAAAAATAAAATTGATAAATCAGTTAACCGAGCGAACCAAACCAAACTAAAGAGGTTCAATTCGGTTCTGGTATATATTTGGTTCAGTTTTGATTTGAAATTTTGTATATTTTCAGTTAGTCAATTTTTGGTTTGATTTGAACCGAAACCGATCGATACTTACCCCTAACTATTTAAGAGTATGTACTCTTTTTTTAACAACCATAGATATAAATTAAACAAAAAGAGTAGGTACATATGGCATAGATACAATGTAGTGTATATAATTTGCGTGAGAAATTAAAAATATAAAAAAAATTATAATTTATTAATATTATAAATATTATATGATTTTAAATTATATAATTTATTAATTAAAAAATATTATTATTATTATATTTGATAATTTATTAATTATTATTTTTAGAAAGTAATTTAATTTAATTATTATTATTTAAATTAATGAGCTAAATAATATTGTAATTCTTAATTTTATTGTATATTAATATATAGACATATTATAACTAGATGTATATTTAGTGGTGTAATCGAGTCAAGTCAAGTCGGGCTGAATTTTGACTAGCTCAGGTTTGGTTTGTTTATAATTGAGCCAACCTTACTATCTCACTTTGTCTTCACGAGTTGTTCACGAGCTTAAACAAGCCTAAAGAAATGTTTAAAAATGTAAATTATAAATTAAAATTATATATTAAATTATTTATTAAAATAAATTACAATATAGTTAATAAAAATTATAATTTTATTCTAATAATATATTTGCTAAAATATTTTTACAATACCAATTTATATATTATATATCTAAAATAAAATTTTCGAGCCGGCTCATATTCGAACTTGTTCGCGAGCTTCACGAGCCGAATTTTGTATAACTTGAACGCTGCTCATTTATTAAACGAGTTTCAATATATAAACTTGAACAAGTTTTTATCAAACTAAACATTGAGCAGTTCACGAGCAGCTTGGCTCGTGAACACCCCTACGTATGTTATAGATAGGGGTGAGCATTCGGTTAATCAAACTAAAATTTTATCCAAAATGAAAATCGAAGTTAAAACCTTATAAGGGGTTAGAGATTAAGCGTTGGTTATCGGTTAACTAAATTATAATAAAATTTTGTTATTAAAATTTAAAAAAAAAAGTTAAAGCGTCTAAAATTCAAACCAATGATATATTAGTTTAGCAACATGCTTACTATCAAACTACATATGAAAAATAATATACATATATATATATATATATATATATAAAATTTAATTTATTTGATTTTCAGACAATTCTCTCAGTTTTAAAAAAACTTTTAAAATATTCAAAAACTCAAATCAAATTGAATTTGATTCGGTTCGATTATTCTGTCCGATTTTGATTTTTATACACCTCTAATTATAGATAATTAAAACGATCTAATTTTACCTAAAACCATGTTGTTTTAATTAAAGTAAGTAATTATAGGAAAAGATGGGTCATTTTTATTAATTAAAATATATTATCTTATTTATTAATTATTATTGTTATTAAGTAATCTAATCTCATTAATATTATTTAAAATTTATGAGGTAAATAATATTATTATAATTATTATTTTTATTGTATACTAATACATATATAGATAGGGGTATAATTGAGTCAATCCGACTTGCGAGCTACTCGGGATCGACTAACAAAAAATTCGAAACCGGTTCAATTGTTGTCAAGTTAAACTTGGGCTCGAACTACTCAAGTAGGTTTTCGAGTCAAGTTCAATATTCTAAATATGTGATTTGATAGGCTCACGAGTTTAATCGAACTTTTGTATATTTACCATTTTACCTTTTTATTTTAATATACTTATAAATATAGCTTATCAAACTGGGTCGAATTCGAACTCAAGATCAAACTCAATTAGAATTTGAATATTTTAAAATTTATTTAATTAATCGAGTTAGACTCGAGTATATCAATTATTTAATCGAGTTGAGTTTGCGTTTCAAAAAAAGAGCTTGATTGAGTACAACCTTCAAGTTTGAAAGTCGAGTCGAGTTCAAACCTGACAGTGTATTGATTTGACTTGGCTTGATTACACCCTCGTACATAAACATGTATTATAAATAACTAAAACGACGTATTTTTGTTCAACTTGACATCATTTTAATTAAAGTAAATAGTATTTTTTTAAATAAAAACAAGAGACGTTAGGTCATTTTTATTAATTAAAATATAATATAATTTTATTATATTTAATTTTATATATATATATATTTGTTGAAAATATATATAATATAAGGTTAAACATACACAATAATTTTGTCAAAAATATGTATTAAATATATGTTTATACAAAAAATATTGATATATACAAATTTTTACAATTTATTTATTTGTAATAAATATAAATTTAATGAATAATATAAATTAGTGTATAACATAAGTTCTTAAATTTCCATTTTAAACCGAACAATATCGATTTATTTTAAAAGAGTTGAATTTTCGTACTAAACTGTCCTGAAAAATAAAAAAATACCGATATAAATTTTTTTAAATTTAATATCAACATTAAAAATTTTATTTTTAAAATTTAATATAATTTCAAAAAATTTAAATTTTAAAATTTTTTCGGCTGATATTTATCTCTAATTTTGCATATTAACTATAATTAAAATTTTTAAGTAAAGCTAAGGACTAAAGCCAAAATAAGGAAAAATGGGACATAATTAGGTTTTGTGACAGGCATAGAACTGTTCATAGGGACAAGGAAATATCAAAATAGGGACCAAACAGCAGCACCATGACCTAGGGGTGAGCATCGGTCGGTTTCAGTTCAAACCACAACCGACCAAACCGATTAAACAAAAATCCTAAAACATTCAAACCGAAACTGAACCGACTTTGTACCAAAACAGAACTGAACTGATTCAGTTCAGTCGATTAACCAATTTATTAATTTTATTTTTTTAAACCAATTTCTAAAATTTTTATCTATTAATTTAATATTTTTTGTAAACTTTATTCATTAATAATATAACTAGAAATATTTTTTGCTTATAATCTTAATATTTACACATTTTTTTAAATTAATATATTTTATATCATATTTAATAATATATATAAATATTTTTGTCGGTTGATTTTTT
>CATIWM010336606.1:0-17081 GCA_949671775.1 Mallotus repandus | reverse complement strand
GAACTTAGTTTTCTTTAGGTTCTAATCTTGATCAACCTTTTTGCAATCTGATCTAAGCGATTCTTGGGCGTTTGAAATTCAATTGTTCTTGGGTTTCCAGGTTAGTAATTCACATGTTCATATATATTAGAGTTTGTGGTTTCTATTCCTTGGGGGTTCTTAACAGTGGAGATTGTGGTTAAAGTGGTGGTCGTCAGTGGTGGAGTCGACAGTGGCAGTGGCGGTTGATCTCTCTTCTAACATGCAGAGTGGTGGTTGAAGAATTAATGAAGGACTGAAGGTACCACCAAAATTATTTCCCAAAAAGAAGGGCTTTCTGATGTGGCTCATTTGGGTCTAGATTTATTTACATGTCTGCAACGTCAGTTGCCTTTCTAACGGAGTTTGTGTTTTAAATAAAGCATTCGTTAGAGAGGGGATTAAATTGATCAAAAACGGAAAACCTTAGTATATTTGAGCCTAAAATTCGATGGGGCTTATTTGAGCCTCGATAGAAACGTTAGGGGCAAAACTGAATCATTTTCCAATATAAAATTTATAGTAATTTGTTAAAAAAATTTTAAACTTGGGCTATTTGACAATCCGACACAAGTTCGAGGAGATAAATTGATCTTTGTTTTTTTAATTCCTAAATTCTGGGGAGCATAGTGTTTTACGCCACATAAGAACAATGATTCCACGCTACAATGAATAAGCCGACAGGACAAACCCACCCGATCTTCTCTACAACACCAAAATAATCCTACGGCAGCGACTATCCTATAATCGCTACTCCTTTAATCTTGGCCGTCAGATTACTCCTTCAAACCACCATAAATACAAAAATTTTCCTCAGATTTATCGTTTTACTTTACTTCAAAATTTCCTCTCTTCTTTTGGTTAGTTACCTGCTACAAAGATCGTGTTCTTAATCAATCTGTTGAGGGTACGTTAGAACACACCCAATTTTTATTTTATTTAAATTAATACTTAAATATATAATTTTTTTCGGAAAATTTTCTGGGTAATCTTTTGTAGGATCATTTTATTAACTTTCAATTGATTCTGATTCAACTGTTTTTTATTTTCTTTTTTTTTGTTTTACATTCATCGATTTCTGATCTTACTTATAGTTTCCTTAATTTAATTTAATAGTTTTTCTTTTAAATATTAGGGCTGTGTTCAATTTTCTTTAAATTTTGAATTTCTTGAATCGAAATTGCTTCTGGGTTTCGTTTATCTTAGGTGTTTTGTGATTCGCCCATTTCAATTCTTTGATTAGGTTAAGGATTCTTTTTTTTTTTCTTTTTATGGCATTTGAATGCCAAGGAAACACTGAAGTGTCTAAAAATTATAATTGTGAGAGGAATTCGAATCCAAAAGCTAAAAGTTTTGAAGTTTCTAGTCCCAGATTAGGTTGTCATTTTAAGGAAGGAACTTTAACTAGTGATTATTTGAAAAAGCTGCCTTGTGATGAGGTTTTGCCCAATTTTCGCCGGTCATTAACAGACCTTCCTCCAGCCTTGATTTCTGAAATCTTTAATTGCCTTGACCCTAAGGAGCTTGGTATCGTTTCCTGTGTATCAACAGTTTTTAATAGGCTTGCATCTGAGAACCAGGTTTGGAAGGAAGTTTATTGTGAGAGATGGGGACTCCCTTTGGTGCCTGCACCGTTGGGTGTGGGGATTTCAGATGAGAAGTCATGGAAAGAATTGTTTGTGGAGAGAGAATTTAGGAGTAAGACTTTCTTGGGTCGTTACAGCATTGATGTCTTGTATGGTCATACTGAAGCAGTTCGAACTGTTTTCCTTTTGGCTTCTGCAAAGCTTATTTTTACTTCTGGCTATGACTCGGTTGTGCGGATGTGGGACATGGAAAATGGGTTATCCATTGCCTCGTCAAGGCCCCTTGGATGCACTATTCGAGCAGTTGCAGCTGATACAAAACTTTTGGTTGCTGGTGGTACTGATGGTTTCATCAAAGGTTGGAGAGCTGTGGAAGGCCTTCCATGCTTGTTCAACCTCAAGGGTTCTGAGGAGCGAAACATTGAATTTAGACTCTGGGAACATGAGGGGCCTATAACTTCTCTTGCCTTGGACCTTTTGAGGATTTACAGCGGTTCATGGGACATGACTGTTCGCATATGGGATCGTTCTTTGCTAAAATGCTTGAAGGTTTTGAGACATAGTGATTGGGTATGGGGCCTTGTTCCACATGATACTACAGTTGCTACCACATCCGGGTCAGATGTATATGTTTGGAACACTCGTAGTGGCACTTTGCTTGCTGTCATTAATCATGCTCATGTTGGTAATACTTATGCTTTGGCACGAAGCCACACGGGGGACTTTCTTTTTACTGGAGGAGAGGATGGGGCTATTCATATGTTTGAGATCATAACTCACAGCCGCATGGCCAATGTTTTTAAAGTTGCAACTTGGATTCCCCACTCTGGTCCTGTGCAGTCCCTTGCATTTGAGTTTCCATGGCTTGTTTCAGCTTCCAGTGATGGGAAACTTTCACTTATAGATGTTAGAAAACTACTGAGAACATGCAGACGTTCAAGGGTTAAAAATGTGGAGTGTAAAAGTGTGGAGCCACCCCAACGGATGCTTCATGGATTTGGGCCCAATTTATTTTCAGTGGATATTGGTGCTGACCGTATTGTATGTGGAGGAGAGGAGGGTGTTGTCAGGATGTGGAACTTTTCAGAAGCTTTGGAAATTGAGCGAAGGGTTCGTGCTCTTAGAGGAATACGCTTGGAAAACCGGATGAGAAGGCGCAAGCTCCAAATAGAGATGAGCAAAGGTGGAAGAAATGATCAGTGCTCTGTGGCAGCCAAGAAGAACCCGATGCGTGGAGATCGGAGCACTGTCTGGCACAGTAAACGTGACATGAGCAGCAAGCTGAAGGCTTAGCAACTGATGATGAATGAAGAATATATATGCTTCTAGGTACAATGACATTAATTATATATATTACAGAATTACGCAATTTGCAAGGTTCCTGATTGTAGTTGGCTTCATCTTTTCTAATAGCATTTGGATTTTAATGTTAAGTTTCTCATTTTATAGAAGTTAGAAGACATGCTCATTGGAATGATTTCAAGAATGCATGTTTTTTCTTGATCGCATTTTTTTCATATTTTCTCTTAGCATAGAAATCTGGTTATGAGTATTGCATTTAAGCCCTGGCAGTATGTGATTGCGTATGGAAGCTGATTTATGCTATTGTTTGTAGAATTTTTGTGGCCAATTGAAGTTACTATAGTCCTCACTGCTGGTAGATTTGTATATGCCTTTAGTTTCACAAGGATCTTAGTGTTTGTTACACAACATGATACGTATGGCTGCTAAATGCGAGTGTTGCAATGGTTCCTTTTGACATAATTGATGTTTATCGAAACAACAGTTGAGAGGAAAAATTCCTTTGTGCCCAAGAAGAGTTCCCATGTAGTTTAGGTCCATTGTTGTTTTGGTGCTGAAGTACATTTGTTGGTAGCAAGCTAATTGCAGGCTGCATGCTAGCTTATAATTGTTTTGGTTCCAAGCATAATCATTCAATAGCTGTGAGCATGATTAAATAAGAATGGTTTAATGTTGTGCGCCATTTTGAATGACAACTAATTGTAGCTGTATCTGAGGGGCTGTAACTTAGCAAGGGTAATAGTTTTTTTACAGATTACAAGTCTTCAATAACAATACTGATATCATTTTGAACTTTAAATTTCAATTTTACCATATTATACTATGTAATGCACTGCTAAATGAGCTTCCATTAATCCCATCTTCCCCATTGTCAAAATCTTCAATGCTATGCAAAATTCAAAATTTTCTTTATCATGCCGTTTTATTGTTTTGGTTTGGAAATTTGAGTCTTTTGGAACGACTACTGCAAAAGTTATCACAAATCCTAATGGATGATCGGCTATTGATGTCTTGCCTCTTCCTAATGTCGATCTGCAAAAGTGTTTGATGCTTCCTAAGAAATAGCTTTTCATTGCTTTGTCATCTAATAGATAGAAATATAAAAAAAAAAAAAAAAAAATGAACATGCCAGTTTCTCAATTTGGTCTTGAATGGAGTTACCCCAGTCAGTCATAAAAATAGGCGTCGAAAACTGATGGAATTCCTGGATGTGTGAGCATAACCCTGTGCAGAAAAGACGCAATGGCTAACTCTTAAATAACACAAACGGAATTAAGAACTTCAGCTGCAGATGGTTCAGAAAGGTGAAACAATGTATAGGGAAAAAACTATTTATTATTGTCGATTTATATAAAATATTTAAGCAATATCACTTTTTGTTCAATTTTTTTTTTTTTTTTTTTATATTTCTACTATTAGATGACCAAGCCTTTTTTGTTTTTTCCCCATGAAAACTAAGAAACTACGATTTTGTAGTGAAGATTTTTTTTTTTTTTTTTTCCTTTTAACCAGCAAAACTGTCCATTCAACTTGATGATCGGCACCTACTTATTCAAATATTTTTCATACCAAACAAAAATTTATTTATGGAATTTTGATGATTTTTTATTAATTTTATTTTTTTTATTGTAAGAATTTGGCTTATTTTTTACTATTCAATTTAAGTAAAAGTTAAATATTTTAATTTATGACTTATTCAAGCGATTGAATGAAATATATGATCATCAATAAAAAAAAATTTACCATTTTCAATGAAATTTTATTTTCATATAATAAATTATTGTAATTTATCTTATTTCTTCATTAACTAAACAAAATTAATACGGTTTTCAAAAATTATACACAATAACCTGACTACAACAAACAAATAACAACAATTAAAAACAACAATCAAAACAATAAAAAACAATAACTGAAAAACAACAAAAAAAATATGTAAAAAAAAAGAATTTTTGTTTTTATTATTAATACTAATAAAAGTGAATATTTTATTGAAAAGAAAATAATTTGGCTAGTTTTAAATAGCTCATTCAAAATTTCTAAAGATCTCATAAGAAATTAAGTTAATTAAACTAAAATGTGTTAATTAATTGTGAATACCAACTTAATTTATGTAATTTTATAATATAATATAATATCAAAACTAAGATCAGTCATGGGATTAAAAAACAAAAAAAATAATTAAATAGAATGGTAAAATTTGAAGTAATATAAAAATTAAATAGAATTATACTTTTAAAATAGAAGCAAAAAAAGTCAACACACTCTAGCTTGGATAGTTAAAGACAGTCCTCATGTGTGGATGACATATTAGAGGTGGACGGTTCAATCCTCACTCCCCCTCCACCCATAATATGTAAGTTGTTAAAAAAAAAGTTGCAGCAAAAAAAGATAAAAAATGAAAAAAAAACAAAAACAAAAGAAAACCTCAAGCTGAAAAGAAAAAAATTCAAAATTGAAAAAAAAAAAAGTGGGTCAAGAATAATAAGGACCGGTCGAATAGACAATGTAATGAAATTTTCTCTATTTTTAATACTGTTTAAAATGGATATTCAGAAATTTAAACACTTTTAACACTAAAATTTTATATTTTATGTAATAAAATGATAATTAATTCTAAAAAATTTCAAAGTAAAATTATTTCTATTATATCGATGGAATATTAATTTTTTTTAAAAAATACATCTAAACATATAAATGTTTGATTAAATCAATATTTAATAGGCATTTTAATTTACAGATATCAATTAATTGATTATATTTAGTTATAACTTAATTACATATTTAACACAATAATAATTATATATGATGTGTTGCATTTCTTAATTTATATATAGAGATTAATTTATTTTTATAATAAATTTTATACATTCATATGTACTTTCAGTACTAGACTCAACTCTCGGTTGAGAGACTTACAAAAGATATAGAACCCTAATAAAGTGCTCATCTAACTCAGTTTAGTTTGATTTAAAACTATATTTATTGAGTTTGATATAAATGTAATCCGATTTGAAATTTCAACAGAGTTTGATAATTTTTTCATCTCATGTAATGGTCATGTGGTGGACTGGATAGATAGAATTTTGTTTCACTGGATAGATAGAATTTTGTTTCGCAAGGAGTTAATTTTAAATTGTTTGCTTAAAATTATTTTTTAAGGAAACAATTTTTATTTTCACCATTTTTTACCTTGCTATTAATAATAAATCTATCTCATTCTTATTAAAAAATAATAAATGTCGATTAATTCAAATGATAAAAATTTAAATTTTTTTAAAATTTTGAGTTCGAGTTCTGTGAGCGTACTGAGTACTTGATTCGAGCTCCCAATGAATGATATGGACTCTACTTCTTTTAGGGCTATGCAGAATTTGTCCAAATCTTATTTTTCTATCCGAACCTAACCAACACATGAAAATTGGTTCGGTTGAGATGGAAGCTCGGTATGGTTCGATTGATGGGTGGGTTGATTATCGGATTTTAGTTTTTGGTTCAGTCCGAATTCGCCTGAATTTATATATATATATATAAACGATGTCGTTTATGTATATACCCCAATCCTAACCCTAGGTATAAAACCAATGCAAACTTCTCCTCTCCTCATTTCTCACCCACCCCACATCAAACCCTATTCTAGAAGACTCTCCGCCTCCCTCGTTCTCGTCTCTTATCTGATCACCATTTGAAACCCTAATCTTTCATTGTCAACTAAACTTATGTCTACCTCTACTCCCCTTCCTTAATGTGTTGGTGCTTTAATCTCTCCCTCACATTTCTTGTGTTGTGTCCTCACATCTCCTTGGTTGTTTCTGGAACGGTGGAACCTTCAACATTTCACTTAAAATGGAGAAGTCATTGGTTCCTTTTTTTCTGCTAGAGCTATTATCATTAGAAATCCTTCCGTTTATTGAAACAACAACCTCACTTTGTTGTTTCCCAAATTGAGATTGGTTTTTATTGAGTGTTTTTTTGTATAGTTCTTTGATTCTTTCTTTCCCGTGAAAAATTTAAAGGGTTAGCAAAAAGATATATGCTAATCTCAAATCTATGAAATCTAAGAATTTTCATAGAGAAACTATTTTTGAAATGTAAAAGGGAGTTAACTTTTTTTGATTTTTTGTATTTGCATGTTTGGATCTGCGATTAAAATCATAGATCCCTTAAGGTGGATGCCATAAGTTCAATTGATCTGATCATTCTGTGCTTGATGACCCTTCAATCTTCAGTGGAAAAAGAGAATAAAGGTATATTTTGCAAAAAATTGTTAGATTTACAATTTTTGGTTGTGAAACACATTTGGTTAGTGATCTTCTTCTTGATATGGTTTCCGTGCAATTTGGCTTTCTGGTGAAATATTTTTTTAAAATTTAAATTATTTACAAAAGACTTTTAAAAATAATATAATGTATACTAGTAAATTAATAATTTAATTTAAATTATATTTTATAAATTAGATTTTAAAAATATTTTATAATATTTATAGTTAATATAAGTAAATTAATATTTTAACTTACATAATATAAGTTTAATATATATATATATATATATATTTTAAATATTTCATAATATTTCTACTGCTTTTGTCCATATTAATATAAATTTTGATTATTATTTTATAATTTATAAAATAAATTAATTATTTTATAATTAATTTATATTGTTATGTATAGTTTTTTAATATAAATAGAATACAAATATAATATCTATTTATATAAGTATATAATATTCAACTATTAATAAAATAGAGTTGAATTTTTCTAATTGTTTAATGTTCATTTGTGTTAATGTGGTAGCAACAGTTGGTTGATTGTATTTATTATTTGTTAATGTTTATTTGTGTTAATTATCTAGCAACAGTTGGTTGATTGTGTTTATTATTTTGTTAATGTTTATTTGTGTTTATTATTTAGCAACAGTTGGTTGATTGTGTTTTATTTTATGTTCTTCTTCTTTCTGAGTATGTAAATGGACACTTCAGGTTAATGCCAGCGGCAACAAAACTGCTACTGGTGACCCTGTAAATATGGTGGAAGTGTCCTAAAACACTCAGCAGCAGCCTAATGCTTCTGTTGAACATCACAATGTCCCTTCTTCAAATTAGACTGCTGGAAAAAAACCAGAAGTAGATGGAAACCAGATATGCATCTTGGGAGCATTTTGAACCAATTAAGGAAGGTGATATGGTTGTTAAAGCTAAATGCATATATTATGCTTCTATTTTTGGTGCTGAATAAAAAAAAAACATGGGACTTCATCCCTTAGGAATCTTGTTCTTACTTGTACAAAAAAACCCACATGAAAAGTCAACTAGGCAACAACTTTTAATTTTTCAACCTGCATCCAATGCTTCTACTACTGAGGGTGCATCTAATTTGGGGGTTTTAAGAACTTGAAAATTCGACCAAGACTTGATTAGAAATGCATTAGCAAAAATGATAGCCACAGATGAGTTGCCTGTTAGAAACTTCATGAATGTTTCATGCCCTCGTTTCAAAATCCCATCTAAGTGGACTTGTACTGGGGATATCTTCAACATCTTTGTTGAAGAGAGACTAAAATTAAAAAACTTTTTCAAATCTAACTGTCAGAGTGTATGTGTTACCACTGATTCTTGGACCTCTATCTAAAGAATCAACTATATGTTCATTACTGCACATTTTGTAGACAATGAGTGGAAGCTTCATAAGAACGTAATTGCATTTGTGCATGTTTCTTCACATCCGGGTGAGTATATTGCTAAGGCACCAAAAAACTCATTGGTTAAGTGGGAATTGAAAAACAATTTCACTATCACACTTTATAATGCTGCTTCCAATGATAGTGCATTGTCATTTTTAAAAAAAAAATTATTGAGTTGGAGATTGAGTGGCATTAAAGTTAAATATGTGCATATTAGGTGTGTGGCTCATATTTTAAATTTGGATATTAATAAGGGCCTAAAAGAATTGAGCACGTCTATTAAAAGAGTGAGGGAGGTGGTAAGATACATTAGAAATTCCCCATATAGATTAAGAAAATTCAAAGAGATTTTTGATTTGCTTGGTATTGAATCTAAGTGTGCTCTATCTCTTGATGTGCCAACCTAGTGGAATTCCACTTACCTGATGCTTAAATCTGCTTGCATTTATAAGAAAACTTTTGAAAAATAAGAAGGGAATGAATCATCTCTTCAATCATACCTTGATGATAATGTGCCTGACTTTTTAAGACTGGAAGTGTGCCAACAATCTAGTTTAATTTTTAGAGCATTTCTATGAAATGACTTTAAGAATCTCGGGTTCTCATTATGTCACTTCAAATTCATTTTTTCCTAAAATTGTTGATCTGTTCTGCCATCTCAATGATTTGAGGACTGTTGATGATATGTTTGCGAGGTCAATGGGACTAAATATGAAATCAAAGTTTGATAAGTACTAGGGAGATCCAGAAAAAATGAACTTCCTTCTTTTTATTTCTAATGTTCTGAATCCACAGTACAAATTGGAATATCTGAAATTTTCTCTAAACACCATTTATGGTGATCTTATTGGTGGGAACTTGTTTGACAATGTTAAATTAGCTTTATATGTACTGTATGATGATTATGTGAGTGAGGGGAAATTTATTCATGAAACTATTACTCTAATTAATGTTGTTAATGTGACTGGTGGAACCAATATACTCCCCTTGATGTGCAATCAAGTTTCAAATCCATATTGGTGTTAAAAGCTAGATTTAAGCCATAGAAATTAGAGAGTGGAGTGGGTAGAAGCAAAAAAAGTGAACTTGATGCTTATTTATATGAGTCATGTGTTGAAATGGAAGAAGATGGCAAATTTGATATACTAAAATGGTAGAGGTTATATGCAGAAAGATTCCCTGGTCTTTCCAAAATGGCTCGTGATATTTTGGCCATCCTAATTTCTACAGTTGCTTCAGAATCTACTTTTTGCACTAATGGACGAGTTCTTGATGCCTTCAGGAGTAGTTAAACTCCAAAACTTGTTGAAGCATTGATCTGCGTTCAATATTGGATTGAAACTCCAAATATTTCTTTATCTGTTGAGGAAAGCATTGATGAATTAAAAGCATTTGAAAAAGGTCAGTCACATATGTTAGTTTCTGCTTTTTTTTTTTTTAAATTGTCTTCTTTATATTTATTCTCAAACCTCCCACCAATTAGAGCTGCAATCCCATCAACTAGAACTTGATGCTGAATCAATAATCTCTATCCTATCTCCTTTTTTGCTAATTACTCAGCAACACACTTTCTTAACTTCTCTTACCTTTCTATTTCAATTGAACTGCTTGCTCATTGATGGTTTGCTTGTTGTTGAACCTATGCATTATTGAACCCGTGCATTATTGAACCCATGCTTATTTTTGTTGCTTTGTGTTCTGACTTCAGTCTATAATAATACTTGTGTTCCTTTTTTGTGTTGCAATAACTTTAAATCTACTTCAATAAGCTGCCAGGGTTTTGATTGTGCCATACAAACCCTCAGGTGGCTTTTGTGAATGAGGCTTAGTAAGGTATTTAACTTGTGGTCATTTTTGTTGCTTTGTGTTTTGACTTCAGTCTATGACAATACCTGTGTGCCTTTTTTGTATTGCAATATCTTTAAATCTAATTTTATAAGTTGCCAGGGTTTTGTTTATTCCATAGAAACCCTTAGGTGGCTTTTGTGAATGAGGATTAGTAAGGTTAAGTTTTGCAACATAGAATTTGGTACCTGTGTTAGTTGTAGTATGTGTGAGGCAATGATGAAGCTTCCGCCAAACTATCTAACAATTGATTAAATGCACAACTTTGTATTTTTTAGGTAGCGAATGGTTTGCAGTTTTTTGCCAAAAAATTAAGTTTGCATTCATCTAATGACAAGAAAATTTAATTCTGAGCCTTACTTGTTTATATGTAATGGACATTCAATTGTATGATTAATTATATTTTTTGTTTTATGCTTTAGTTAATCTGCCATTTTTTTCAAGTTCATCTTCTTTTATTATTCTGTGAACTGTTTGCCTTAATTTGATCGACTTCTGTGAATACAAATTACTGTCTACTTGGATTTTTTAGTTTTTGCAAAGAACTTGATTCAAGTACAGACTGAGAGATTGTCAAATTCCCCTAATTTTTTTTTGCTGTTGAGAGAATTATATTTTGTAAATGGCAGAAAATAGAACATATTTGTATATTTTAGTTTAGTGTTAATTATTGAATTAGGACTCCTAATTCAATAGAAATAGAAATTGACATTAAATTATTGAATTAGGACTCCTAATTATTGTATTTAGTAGCTCTGAATAGAAATTGGCTAAGTAGACAAGAATTGTTTTTAAGTTTTGGGCCAAAGGCCTTGTAAAGGCTAGATCTTTATTTTTTTTTGTAATGGGCTTGACCCAATATATTAAAAATAATTTAATTTTCATTTTGAACTTTTAATTTTAAGGCCCCATCCACATCGGCCCAATTTCGAACTACCTGACGTTTCTGAATTTCTAAACCGATTCTTTTTGTTTTCAATGTTGGTCGGTTTGGTTGCCATAAATACCCTTCCAAACAAGATTGATTTTGTCTTTAAACCTTCTGACCCACCCGATGGACAACTTTAACTAAAGCCACTAGCAAGCCTTTGAAAATTGGAACATACTTCCCCACAACATTGGTCATTATATCTACAATTGTCAAACAAAAAAGTATATGTAAAATATAAAAGTCTTATTCAATTTTCCTAGAAGATATATTGAAAGTGCCCTAGAGAAAGGGGGAGGGGGAGGATGAATAGGGCTATCAAATAAAAATCAAATATAAAAATAAATTAAAGCAATAATTAAAAGAATATTGAGAAGGAAGAATGATAAACATAAGAATTTAAGGAGTTCGGATTCTCAATAATCCTACGTCTCCACCTAACTTATTCCCAAGTTAGGATTTTGAATCACCACAATCTATTACCTTAGATTGATTTTTACAGCTTGAGTTTTAGTTTCAACTCAAACCTTACACAAGTATTTTCAATACTTATACTAAAGCCAAATTTCTAAGTGTTTTAATGGCTAAACACTTAAACCAATTCCTTTAGAATAGAATCTCACTTCCCGTTTTCTCAAACCCAGAAAATAGAAGAACGAGAATATCTATTCTAACACTCACCAAAACTCACAAGATTTTAAACAATAGTAATATGAATTTAAAGAGGATGAGAGCTTAATTGAATGCTTTTGGAGTATATAATGGGTAATTAAGTTTTCTTGACCTCAAAATGAATATTTGAGGTTGTATTTATAGTGAGAAATTCAATTATAGCTGTTAGGACTAATAATTTCATCCATAATTCATTCAAAACTTAATTTGAATGTTCTTTTAACTTTTTACAGGATTTATACTGGTCACGATCATGATTATCATGGTCATGATCATGATTATCATGGTCATGATCGTGATTGTTGATAAACTAGTCGTTGAGCCTTCAGATAATCGTTATAGTGCTGACTATTGGCTTGTCACGGTCATGATCATGACTGTGAGGACTATTGGTTCTCTATCTCAAATTTTGGCTAAATAAAAGAACTCATGATCATGCTCGTGATTTGAATCGTAAAGGGTGTCACGAGCTCCATCACGGGTGGGATGCCAACCGTGAGCACTACTACACCTTTGAGAGAAAATGAGTGCATTTGATCATGCCCAAGATTGGATCGTGATTGCCCCTGTGATGTACGTCATGAACACATCACGGTCGGGAAAGGGACTATGAGGGCTATTGGTTTAAGAACACAAAACAAGCACATTTGATCATGAGTTCCATCGTGACACTTGTCACGAGCAACGTCTCGGTCGTGATGGTGACCGTGAGGACTACTAGTTCTCAAAATTTAATTAACTTAAAAGGCTTGAATTGATCATGATGGGGTCACAATCGGGACAAGGATCATGACCACCATATGTTCTTCATTTTTGCTCCATTTTTGAACTTCTTTCAAGCTTAACTATTGCACACTTAAACAAACACATTAATACATCAAAATTATTTTGTTGAAATCAAAACAAAAGTTTATTATATAGCCTTAACAATGCAAATGGCTAACATATATAATTCTAATTTGTTTGTATAATCAAATATAGTAGATAGAACTCATTAAGTTATATAACATGACACATATGAAATCAGTATATTTATAAAATTCATAAGCAATTCAATATCTACTCTATTGCTACCACTAAAAATTCACCTCAACTGCTACCATTAAAATAACATTATTATTACTATCATCATAATCATAGCCACAATGGTGGTGGCTTGTTCAAATTTATGGCAACCCACGTCGAACAATCCCCCAAAATGACGCTTGCCCACCATTCTCTAGCAACAGAGAAGCAGTAACACCAACACCAACACCCACACAAGGAACAATAACAGTTTCATTTTCACTTGATTTGGACTTGGTTGATTAGCATTAAGAAATGCCAGTTTGTAAGAACTCACCAAGAGCAAAGTGGTGGCCAGTAGCAGATGCTGAGGCCCAATGATTGTGGTGGTGAGAGTGATCAGAAGGAACATTGAGGTCAAGAGAAAGAGCAAAAACTATAGGTTGAGTGGAATCATCGGAAGCTAAAGTTTCATAATGATGATCAACAACAACAACAACAACTCCAAGATTTAGACATATTAGAAGAATCACCATCGTAGCTGCTATTGCACCAATCAATTCTTATTAGCTTCTTTGCTTGAATTTCTTTTCCAATAACCCAAACCTTGATGAAAAAAATTGAAATTAATCAACAAGATCTTAATGTAAGAAAAAAAAAATTGCATATCAAGAGAAGGGGAAAAGCTTCTACAATTGATTCTTAAATCAAATCGAAGAAGAAGAAGCAAAATCAATAGATCTAATCTGTTAAAGAAGAAATGCAATTAAAGAAAGGAAATAGAAGAAAAATAAGGAAGAAAAGACATAAGATGGAGAACGGAAAAAAAAGACGGAAGAAAAAAAAGACACACGTGTAATTTTTAAAAAAATTAGGGGACACATGTAATATTTTAGAAAAAGGGATATTTTGCTGAAAATGAGATATCAAAATGAATATTTTTGTAAAAATCCTTCTTTTAAAAAATCATTTTCTACAAGATCCTCGAAGTACTTAAGTTGAAATTTTAACACAGCTTTATTATGTTATTCTGGCAATAATTTTCAGCCGTGTATTTCAAACGCATAGTTTTGATTATTGATTTGATAGATATGAGTTGTATATACATAAATGCATAGACCATGACATTATATAAGAAAACGCTTGTATATTTATACTATATATAAAGGTATAAAAAGAGGAAAAGCTTTTTTAGATAAAAAAGAATTTACATTTTTTATTTAATAACAAACATAACTCTATAATGTATTTGAATGATTTAATTTCAAACCAATAGACCTAAATTTTCATTAAATTTTTTTTTGAATGAATTATATTAACTAAAATTTTAATTTAAACTTGATTGTCAACCATTTTAAATTTTTAAAACTCTAAAATTTCAATAAAATAACTAAAATAAATCATAGATTCATATTATTAGGACGAAAACCATATTTTATGAAGATAATTAAAAAATAAATTCATAATTTATTTTTATGTCAATTGTAGTTTTACAAATTAAAAAATTAATTTATTTTATTTTATAGGTAAAAATTTATATTTTACACATGTTAAGTTACAAATCACAATGACTTTTATATAGTTTTATTTATTAGTTTATTAGGATTTCAAATTTTCAATCCAATGATTTTTTTTACTTACCATACGTTCAAGAAAAAACATTAATTAAATCATTAAAAAAATAACATTACTCAAATAATTTGTTTACTTCTTTATTTTAATATGACCATCATAGAACATGTATAGTTATAATCTTGTTTAATGATTTTTACATAATTTATATGATTTTTACTATTTTGGAAAGTAAGTTCGCACTCCTATTAATTTTTTTATTCTATATTATATATAAAAGTACGAATAGAAGAAAAATACTTTTGACGAAAAAATATATGTATTTTTTATGTATTAACAAAATAATTTTAATTTAAATATAATTACTTAAATATTCTTATCTCTTTAAATTAAACTAATTGCTAAACAGCCCTCTAGTTCTCACGTGTCCTAACCTCCAAAGTATTCTACAGTTCAACATCTGGTACCCTTCGTAATCTTGTGCATTATACTAATAACAAGTCTAAGGCTGTAATACAATGGTATGACTATGAGGAGGAAGTCACAAGCACATATCCAGGCACAGGCTATTCAATGCTACAGCCTTTGAATATGATTTTAGCATTCACATGATTGTTAGTGAATTTTGCCTAAATTTACTAATAAAAAATATCACAAAATATTAAAATGTCACAAAAAAAAATCACAGACTCATAATTGAAAAAGGGTTAAATTATAAGATTTTTTTGTACTTATCCCTTTAATTTTTTTTTATCAATATAGCTCAAGTACCAAAAATATGATCTTAGCATTTCTAAGATTTCAAGTAGTCTAATGTGTTTGTAAAATATTAAGGAATGCCTCATAACTTCAAATTGAAGAGGATAAATATATTATAGTGAGGATATTGTATCAGAAACGTAAAATATATTATAATGATGATATTGTATCAGAAACATAAAATATATTATAATGAGGATATTGTATCAGAAATGTAAACTATACAAAAAATAGACTAAAAACATAAATAAAGTAAACCAAAAGTATAAAAAAAAATAAAATTTAATGCCTTTAGAATTTATACTCCAGTAATGATGAACGAAACCGTTAACATAGCAGACATTAGGCTACCTATAATAAAACAATTAATACTAATGATGGTAGTATATTCAATCAAAGATAAAGAAAAATATAATAAAATTATTTCATATATGAAAAATAAACTAAAAGTAAATGATAAATAAATAAAAATTATTCCAGATTTCATTCTTTTTGGAATTTGTATTTCAATCACTTTAAAATTTTAGAAAATAAAATTGCCACTCCACTTTCCATTGTATCAAGTACCCTAAAATTATATATATATATATATATATATATATTTAATCAGAAAATAAATAAAAAGTATACAAAAATAAATATCGTATCAGAAAAATATTTCCATAATTTTAAATAAAATAAATTAAAAAAGCAATCATAAACATTTTTTGTACAAGTGTTATGATGGGTGGATAGGTTTACTTTAATATAATTATGTTTATTTGCCCAAAAAAGAGATACAAGCAGTTTGCACGTGGTTTCAGCCCTATAAATGATCACCTTCCAATTTAAAAGCTCTTTGGTTCATATGGATGTGAATTGGAATAAAATCTTGAGCCAACATTTATAGTAGGTTGACCAAGGACAGTATTGACATGACATCTTTTTTGCTTTCCATTTATAGTCTCATAATTCCATATAAGTTTATCAAAATATCCTTTCTATTCAAGAAAACTTGAATGCAAAGAAAAAAATAAAAAAGAAAAACTCCAAATTAATATGAACTATTCTACCACTTGGCTACAACTTAGAAATTATAATCATAATTAATTTGCACAGGGCATGGCAAATTGGCTGGCTCAATGACGCAGGGCCTGAGTGCTCAATAATCTCCCCGCTGTTGTGTTACTTCACTTCTTGACGATCTAATACTTACAGTTTCTTATTACAAGGCTTATCTTTCAGTACCTCTTCATGACAATTACCTTTCTTCTTTGGTGGCTCAAGCAGAGGCTCCTGCTGATCTTTCTTTTTCGGTGGATTTAAGCACTCCATCTCCTTGCTGCTGTGTTTCTTCGCTCCTTCTTAACGAACACCTAACATGTCATGAATAGCATCACTTGACTTCTAAAAAAAAAAAATTCCAACATTTGACAAAATGCTGAAATGTGGCTATCAAGGTGAGATCAAATTGTTGTTCAAGAAAAGGTGAGATCAAATTAAATAATAAAAATTCTAACTGTTTAGTATTTCAGAATCTGGTTTAAAACTAATTAATAGTTTTGAATTTTTTTAATAGATTCAACTGTTATATGAATTTTAACTATTTTAAAGTTTGATTCGAATAAATGTAAAGCTTTTATTTTCTCCTCCTCTTCTTTTTTCTTTTATTTTATCCTTACTTTTATTTCATTTTTTCTTCTCTTTTTTTATTTATTTTTATTTTTCTTATT
>CATIWM010336528.1:0-36829 GCA_949671775.1 Mallotus repandus | reverse complement strand
TTTTAATTACATACAACCTAAAATTAATCTAAAGCCAACATTAATTTTAATTGAATTTACCAAATGAAACCCTAATTTACTAACCAATTAAAAACACATGCCACACACATAATTTCACTATTCCCACTATTGGGGCTATTACAGTGATCTACTAAGAACAAAAATTAAAATTAATTACAACTCCAAAAAAATAAAATACAAAATAAAATTACAAAATGAATGAATAAAAAAAATCCTAAAACTACGTTCAAATACAAAAGTTAATCCATGGCATTCCATAGATCTTCATAGGTTTTATTCTCCACTATGGATTCAAATCACCCCATCCATAATCATAAACACAAAAAATAAATAAGGATTAGTAACTAAAAAGATAAAAATAAAAATTAAATCAGATCAAATCAAAATTAAATGGAGTAAAAATAATCAAATAAAATAAGAAGAGAAAGGAGTAGAAAAAGAACTAATTTGATGGATGCAGTCTTGATTCCCCTCAGAAGGTGATCACCATTGATGAAAGCCTGTGGCTTTTATTGTGTTTGTCTGTGATTTTGATTTATTTGGATCTGATTCATGGTTAAAACTTGAAAAAAGTACATAAGAAAAATGGATGTGTTTTGGTTGACAACTAAGAATCAGAAAAGTAGGGAAAAAAGAAAATAAAAAAACCCTAGCCTCCTCTACGTGAAAAGAAATTACGTATTTATAAAAATACCATCCTGTAACCCTAATCTGACTACAGGATAAAAATAAAATAAAATAAATTACTTTTATTATTTATCTAAAAAATCAATTCATCCACACATTTATCTAATAAAATAAAATATTTATCAGAATAACAACTAATCAAAATCTACGGATAAATAACAAATAAATAAATAAAACAAAAAAATTACGAAAAGAAAAAAAAAGGGAAAAACGGGAAGGCCATTTTCATTACTCAAAATAATGTGGCCGAAGTTGGCCATTTGGGCCAATTTCAGCCCTTTTTTCTTCTTTTTTTTTGCTTTTGAAAAAAAAAATTTGAATTTTTTTTTATATATTTTTTAAAATTAAAAGGATAAATAAAATTTAAAATAAATCTTAAAAATAATTTACAATTTAGTTCAAAACCAATAAATTAGATCCAATAAGTCTAATTTTACAGTCTATTTTCATCATCGGGTCCTCTATCGCATCCGTGCTCTAGTTATCCCGAAATTGGGTGCTTACAGCAGGTCTTCTGGGCATTCTTTTATCAAGTGATAGTTGTGGTGGATCAACTAATATTTTTTTTCCAAAATCTTCTGCAATTGATACATTGCATAATATGTTCATATAAAACTTTGTATTTGTCCTTCCTATACCAACTATGGACAAAGTCTTCAGGATTTTTGTCCACATGATGAATTACACAAATTGCATGGTGATAGGGAATTCCTATCAAATCCCATGCTCGACAAGGACAAGTTAGCTTTTTTAGATCCACAACATATGTATCTCCTTTGTATCCTACCTCAAATCCACTGTCACCGTTCAAAGTATTTGACAATTTGAGCTTTCAATGCAATTATCATACAATTTTTTCCTAATTCTAGGGCTAAAATCACACAACCATTTCTCACAACGACCCCTAGTATCTCTCAATCTATTCATAACCATCTTTCTAATATCCTTTAACATAGAATAAATACTTTTCTCCCTCGCAGCAACTATGGTACCATTAAAAGCTTCAATTAAATTATTATCAACGATATCGCACTTCACCTGTGTATTGAAATAGGCCCTGCACCAGTGCCTAGGATGAGTCACTGGCATGTCTTCAAACCCTTTGGATGTTATTTTTTTTCATCTTTGCCATATTTATTTCAAAATCAGGCATGTTGTTTAATTTGGCACAAATCCAAATTGCTTATGCAGCCCTTTATTTTTGTGTTTCTTCCTCCAGTTGGCATACAAATGCCTAACACAGCATCTATGCTCTGCATGTGCCAACAGCATCAAGCAAACCCTACGTTATAAACAAAAGGCATATTAACAAATTTTATACATATAACACAACATACTTAACTCAAATAATTCATGCATTAATTTCATAAAAGTTAAATGTTATCACTTACCTTATGGTGGTCAGTAATAATAGACCATCCAGAACCATCTTTCATGTCTAAATCCTTTGCTAATAGTTCAATAAACTAATTCCAATTTGCTTTATTCTCTCTTATCACCATAGCCCAAGCTACAGGGAACATCTGGTTATTCACGTGTCGGCCTACTATTTTAAGCAGCTCACTTTTAATGGCCCCCCTTAGAAAACAACCATGCAGACCAAGTATCCTTCTACAACCACCTAGAAACCCATCTTTAAAGCACTTAAATGATATATACATTCTTTGAAATACAGGTAGCTCTGTAGGAATTGTCCTTTAAACATTCATGGTTGTAGTGGTTCCTGAATTTTCCCTTTCAATCTCTACCAAATAGTCGCACAACAATCCATATTATGTTTTTAAATCACCTTCTATTGTTGCTATTGTCATTAACTTAGCTCTTCTGAGTTGTGTGAATGACATGTTAACCTTTAAATCCTCTTACAGCAATGTTTGTAAATCTTGCAACTTCATAGCATGTATTAGTAAATTAAATTGTGTTTCACTTATATACCTATATATACCTTTAAAAATATACCTCTAAAATTGAATATTTATTTATTTAATTAATATTTATTTATTTAATTAATATTTAATTATTTCTATTTATTATATTTAATTTTAATAATAATTTAATAAAATTTTAATTATTTAATTTAATTATTCAAGTAATTTACAGCTAACCATTTGGTTGTAACTCTTCTATTCTTGTAAGCAACTGGACAAGAATGCATTGGCTTAAAAGTTTTCACTTGATAACACCTTGTAGCATTATCAAATGAAGCATACAATATGAAGGGACAATTTTTTTTCACACACTTGACTCTAGTCTGACCATTTGTATTTTTTATTACTTTCAAAGCTCGTCTTTCTTGTAGTGAAAATCTTGTAATTATTTCTTCGAAAGCTCTAGAATCCCTAAAAGTCATCCCTAAGTATATAGATATTTTCTTAGATTTTGGGTCAAATGCTGGAAACCTGCTCCTTCTCCTAACAACATGTTCATCATCACTTCCATCTGTGCTTGAACAACTCCAATCATCATCATTTGACTGAAATCCATCTTCATTTGCATCTACATCTTCATCTTCTTGATCTAAATATGAGTATTCAATAGGAACAGTTGTTTCACCTTCAGTTGGAACTTCTCTTGCAGCTGTAGTAGTAGTTGCAGCCTCTGAATTACTAGTGGCAGCATTTAAGACACCAGTTCCATCATCACCATTTGTTTTTTTGGCTAGATCTTCTTAATGCTTCCCTTACTCTCTGCAATTCTTCATCATCTTCATCAAATTATAGCTCACAATCAACTAGATATTCATCTTCAATTACAGCATCAACTTCATCACTCCCCTCAAAACCAAACCCTGCAGCAGCTGCATATCCAACTTGTGCCTCCTCATCTTCATTTTCAGTATTTAACTCAGCATTTGCATTTGCTTCAACATTTACATTTAAGTTTGCATTTGCATTTTCAGTACTTTCTTTATCACCTCTAAGCGAATCCTCTAAGATTTGACTTAATATTTTATCTGATATGTGCCCTCAACTGCCACTTCCTGAAAACTACCTAGAATTGCATTTATTTGCTCATGTAGTGAGGGTTGAGTCACAAATATCTCATCTGCCTCACTACCTATCTCATTTAAACCACCAATACCTGCCTTAAAATTTTCAAAATCATGCTCTAAATAAAGCTCTAATTGTTGGTGCTTTTTTAGGAGGTCAATAAAAATGGTTGTGGTCCCCTCACATAATAGCAAAAGGCCATTTTCTAATGGTGCTTCGGGTTTCCTAAAGTGAACCTTCATAATTTCTAAATTCCCACACATATCCTCTAATAACTTAAATAAAGAGCTAATGACAAAGTTGTCTACATCCATGTCCACTTGCTTCATATTACCACCAATATATTTTTTCCCCTCTTCTCATCACACAGAAAAATTCCATTGAAAAAGATGATAAGCACGTGGTTTCCCATATGAAAATTAACATAATAAAATAGTATAAAATAATCAAAATCAGTTTACATTGACTGAAAAAAGGTAATATGTTTCGATTCTAATTTCTTTATATAAATATGTAAAAGACAAAGATAAAGCATTGTACAAAGCATCGACAACCATTTGACAAATAAAAGATAACACCCATTGTAAAAAGAAGAAAAGACAACACTATTGATTAAAAAAATTGAATACTTTAACATACCTTTGTATATTAGGGTTGCTATGAAAATCTACATCAATTTTGATTCCAAGTCTTAAAGAAAAAAGTTTGTTAAGAGATGTAGTGAAAAAAGCTATATGAACAAGGTCTTTATCTCGCGAATTTGTAGTTTTAATTACTGAAATTTCTCTTCTTATTAGATATAGGGCATAAGCTATCTTTTTATTTTCTTATTTTTGGGGCATATATATCTTTCTATCACTTTCTTCTTGATATGGCAGGCGATGAAGAAAAAAATGGACCACTTCACCTAGTCAGCACTCCGGCAAGATGCTTCCGACCAAAACCACCACATTAACTATAATTTCTAAAGTTCAGCAACTAGATTTTAAAAAAAATTGAGACACCAAAATAGCAGAATTTAAAAAGTTAAGACACCAAAAATGCAATTTTCCCAAAGTATTTTAAACATCAAGCAACTAATTAGAGAAAAGAGAAAAAGATTGTGTTAATGAATTCTTTAATTCTCTTCAGGAAGTTACTTGATATTGAATAGTCCTCTTGATGTCTACCTTAAACTTTTGAATATGTCTTTCACTTAACACTTCAATTTCTTTTCAACAATAAAACTGGAAATGATGCTAATTATTTCTAAACAAAAACTAAGTATTTTTTCTACATAAATAATGTCAAATTCATGTATTTATAGGCCTCTAAACATCCCAACTCGTGCTTCTTTCAAATAGATATGAATGTCAAAGGGTGCAATGAAAGGGTGTGGAAGTAACTCGGCACCACCATGCCGAGTTAGGCTTGACTCAGCACATCTCCTTTCTGTGTCGAGTAGGCACTGTAGTGGTGAGTCAGTACCGCAGTGGTGAGTCGGCATGCTTCCTTGCCGTACCGAATCGGCACACTCCTCTTTATCCTTCATTTGGCTTTCCATACATCTTTCTTCATTCTAAAGTATCCAAATGTACTTCTATGCATGATTTAAGCTTAAGAGAACCTACAAAACACAAAGCTAAGGTAAGAACAACAAAAATAAAAGTAGCAATGCATTAATCAAACAAACACAAATGAAAACTAAGGACCCTAAAGAACTATGCTAATTTGCATCCTAACAAATTCCCCTATACTTAGATCTTGCTTGCCCTCAAGTAAGAAATAAAGATTTAAGTGAGAAAATAACAAAAATCTTTTATCTTCTTTAAAATAAATGTAGTTATCTCAACAAGTCATCTTAATCATGAAAGGAGTTAAGAAAAAAATTTTAACAAGTAAACTTCCAACACTCAACAATGATAGAGAAAACAAGTTTCATAGTATAAGGAATAAGTTTAAAAAATGATCTCAATTTATTAAGAACAAAATCAAGAATATAAAGTCAAGGTGCTAACCAAGCTACCTAGCCAAAATGTTCATTCTTCAAACTTAGGAGTTCTAAGAACAAAAATAGTCATTGGGACAAAGATTAAGCACACGCACTAACTCACTTTTCTCATGGCATTTTTAAACACATTTTTTTTGCATTATTTTTATTACTTGTGACATCACACATTCTTTCTGAATGAATGTAATTAAAGAGCATACTCACTTACCCACAACTTACTCGAAATGCATCACATCAACAAGCATCAATTTTCTCTTTTTTTAAAAAAATTTAATTTTTTTTTATTTTTATTATTTTGTGTCCTCATCCATTATTGAAAAGCAAGTTACTCATATTATGGCTATAGTTTCCCTAAGGCTACTTAAATCCCTAAAACCTAAACTTAAATCGTTACCATCCTAACCTTAAGCATAGTTAAAAAGTTGACTAAACATTCTTTAGACCTTGAAAATCATAAAAAGAGATAAAAAGAAAAACTTAAAACCTATGCTAAATGAAACTTTAAAATTCTACCAATTGAGTTTAAAAAGTTAATTATTATCATAATGTCAAAATATAACCTCAATCAAAATCAAGATGAACTTAGAAAAGAAACTACTTATAAATATAAAGAAGATAAAATTATGCAAAATATAGCATAGACACACATGCATATAAACATAAACATAATTAAATAACAACTACTAATATCCCTCCCCCACACTTAAAAATTCACATTGTTCCCAATGTGAATCCCAAACATGAAAGAAAGGAAAAGAGAAACTCCCTCAATCCTCCGAAGGAGATGGTGGAGGAGACTCGATGGTGTAACCGGTGTGGGCGAAGAATTGATTCATCTTATACTCCATCTTCCTTTGGCGACAGTCAAGTTGATGTTTCCAAGTCTCCATCGTAGTCAATTGACGTTGCATCTCCTTTTGATTCTCCAAAATTTGCTCCCATATATTTGACTCTCTACTTGAAGAGGCACTTGCACCACCTTGACTTGGTAAGGAGAGAATAGGGACATTATCATGTGGCTTCTCTTCTTGAGATTTCCCTCATCTTACTCCTCTTCAACTTCTTCTTCTCCAACTTGCTGAGGACGTGCCAACCCTTTCCAACATGACCTAAACCTTACCAAAATCAAGCGAAAGGAAGCATCTACTACTTCACCTCTTACAAAAGCTTGTTTAGGGAAATAAGAACACTCAAAAACATGGGTAAAATCATTAAGATTGACATTAGGAGATTTAGCAATAATGGTAACAACATGACCATGAGTGAGTGAAGCATCCTTACGTGCAGCACAAGCTAAAAGTTGATTAAAAATCCAATAGGTCCAACACACTTGCTTCTTATTATGAATACACCACATAAAAAATAACTATTGAGTGGAAATTCTATTTAATTTAGATTTTTGGAAAATAACACATGCAAGGATTTTGTGCAATAACCAGAATTTTAAGTATTTAATAAACATTGCCTTAACCTTCTTTGGTTGAAAAGGGGATGTCAAATCAATCAAAAATATCCAAAATTCATCCACATTAAAAGACTTAGGAATATCACGCATACCATCCTTCTTAAAACCAAAAACCCTATGCATGAAGGTATATGTAATTTGATGTTTCTTTCCTAGCATCTAAAATTCAAGGATGTAGGGTGTGAGTCTTTTGGGTGGACATCTAAAGATGTATAAAATTCAGTGATTAACTTAATATATATAGGTTCTTGCATAGACATAAATTTATTAAGCCCACAAGTAATTAACAATTGATTAAAAGAGTTATGCATGCCTACATCTACATCTTAAAGGAGAGAAAATGGAATATACTTACAAACGATGATTTCCCTAAACTTAAGAGTTGTGAATCTAGCACCTTCCTTATATGAAAGAATGGGGAACTTAGCTTTGTAGGTGGCTGCAAGGTCTTCCTCTTGATGCTCTTCTTCAACTTGAGGTCTTTTAGATGTAGAACCCCTAGTTTTACGTATGGTGAAGGAGATGATGTAGAGAAGAAAAGAAAATAAAAAGAAGTGATGTATAAGGGGTGAGAGATGATAGAATGAAAAGTTGTTATGGTTGATAGAATGAAATGAAAATGGGTATAAAAAAGAAAAGAATAAGAGAAAAGAAATGTGATGGGAGAAAGAAAGAATAGAAATTTATAGGTAATGAATAGAAATGAAGTGAAGGTAATGAAATAAGAAGAAGAATAAAATAAATAAATAAATAAGAAAGATTGAGTAGTCAAAGAAATTAATGATGGGTAGTCAGAAATAGGTGAAAAGACATGACCTTTATGGGGAAAGGACATGGCTTTTGAATTTTAGTCAAATTGTTGGGAATTGGAATTGTAAACATGTGAAAAAGAAATAAGAGGGAAAAGTAGTATGATTGTAAATATTTTTTTTTATAATAATGGAAAGTACCAACGAAATTAAACTAAAATTAAAAGGTAACACAAAATTGAAAGGGTGTAGGGAGGAGGAACGAGTCGACATGTCTGTGCTGACTCGGCACCCTTCCTCTCGGTAACGAGTCGACACATATGTGATGACTCAGCATGATTTGTTGCTATAACGAGTTGACACAGATGTGATGACTCGTCACAAAACCGATTAGCTAATAAAATTGCTTGTTTAACTAAATTAAAAGAAAAATTTAATGTGTATGTGTGAATTGTTAAAGAAAAACATGTATAAAAAGAAACTAAAGAAAGAAAGATATAAAAAGAAAAGCTAATGTATAAAATTTAAGTAGAAGGAAGAATTGCAAAAAATTTGAATAATAACAATAATAAATACTACGAACACCAATAATACTACCAAAACTACAATGTGATTCAAACAAATCCAAGAATAATGAAATGACATAAAATAAAAGAGAATACTAAATAATTAAAAATGGAAAAAGAAAAATGTGTAAATAATACCTTGCTACATTTAGCGGTCTATAGTTTAACCTTACCTTTTCCAAGTTAAAGTGTAGATAGAGGGATAGAACTCCCATGATCAAATACTTCAATGATCAAATATAGCTTAAGAAGATGGCTATCAACCTTGAAGATTTCCCCTTTACCATTAGCAATTTCAATTGCTCCATAAGGATGAACCTTTACAACCTTAAAAGGACCCAACCACCTTGACTTTAACTTTCTGAGAGATAATTTGAATCTCAAATTATAAAGTAGAACAACTTCTCCCTCATGAAATTCCTTCTTAGATAAATGCTTATCATGCCATAACTTGGTATGATCCTTATATAACTTTGCATTTTTATAGGCATTCATTCTTAATTCCTCTAATTCATTAAGTTGAAGTAGCCTTTTCTAACCCACCTTCTTCAAATCAAAATTCAAAGCCCTTGTTGCCTAATATGCCTTATGTTCAAGTTCCACGGGCAAGTGACAAGACTTCCCATAGATCAATTGGTAGGGTGTAAGGCTAATTAGGGTTTTAAAAGCTATCCTATATGCCCTCAAGGCATCATCTAGCTTTAATGCCCAGTCTTTCCTTGAAGAAGACACCGTTATCTCAAAAATTCACTTAATTTCTCTATTACTTACCTCAACTTGCCCACTTATTTGTGGGTAATATAGAGTAGCAAACTTGTGTGTTAATGACCTTTTAACAACCGTTTTCTTGAGCATCTTTTAATAACCTTTGCATCATTAGTAATGGTTGGTATTGCTTCAACCCATTTTGAGACATAGTGTACCATAACCAAGATATACTTGTAGCCTAAAGAACTAGAAAATGGACCTATGAAATCTATGCCAATACATCAAAAAGCTCAACTTTAAGAATCCTTTTGAATGGCATCTCATGTTTCCTAGAAATATTACCTATTCTTTGGCACCTATCACATGTAAGCACGAAATCTCTAGCATCCTTGAATAATGTAAGCCACCAAAAACCATATTGACGTACCTTAAATGTTGTTTTTGATGTACCAAAGTGTCCACCTACATCCAAGGAGTGACAATGCCTCAAAACATCTTGAACTTCATCTTAAGGAATGCACCTTCTAATCAAACCATCTCCACATCTCTTATAAAGCAATGGTTCCTTCCAATAGTAGAATTTACTATCATGCAAGAATTTCTTCCTTTGTCTATAATCTAACCCATAAGGAAGAACGCCACTCACAAGATAATTTACAATATCCGCAAACCATGGAATTCCTTTGATGCCAAACTAAGAAGGTATTCACCATGAAATGTCTCATTAATTGGCACACCATCATCATTCCTTTTTAATCCCTCTTGATAAAGCCTAGATAAATGATCCGCAATGAGGTTCTCACTTCTTTTCTTATCTCTCACTTCCTAATTAAACTCTTGAAGCTTTAAAATCCACCTTAGGAGCCTAGGTTTTGCATCCTTCTTACTTAGAAGATATTTAAGGATAGCATGGTCTAAATAAACAATCACTTTTTGCCCTACAAGATATGCTCTAAATTTGTCAAATGCATAAACAATTGCAAGCAACTCTTTCTCCGTAGTGGTGTAATTGAATATATATATATATATATATGCTCCCAATTAGGTGGTTGCAAAACGGGTGCTAAAATAAGAGCTCTCTTCAAGGTTTCAAATGCATCAAGAAAAGCCTCATCAAACTCAAAATTAGCATCCTCAGCAGGTAATTTGCATAATGGCTTTGCTATCTTGGAAAAATCTTTGATAAATCTTCTATAAAAACTCGCATGACCAAGAAAGCTCCTTATATCTTTAACACACTTTGGGGGTGGCAAATTAGCAATCACTTCTATCTTTGCTCTATCATCTTCAATTTCTCTTCTTGATGCCGAGCGCCCAAGAACAATTCATTCTTGTGCCATGAAGTGTTACTTTTCCCAATTGAGTACTAATACATGCTCCATGCACCTGTCAAGAAGTTTAGAAAGATTTTCTAAACAATTTTTAAAGTTAGATCCATAAATACTAAAATCATCCATGAAAACCTCTACACGATCATCAATCAAATCATAAAATATTGAAAACATGCATCGTTGAAAAGTTGTAAGAGCATAGCATAAACTAAAACGCATACGCCTAAAGGAAAAAGTATCGTATTGCATGTAAAGGTAGTCTTAGCTTGGTCCTTGGGGTGAATAGGAATTTGATAAAAACCACTAAGTCCATATAAATAATAAAAATAAGAAAAATTAGCTAGTCTTTCAAGAATTTGATCAATAAAAGGTAATGAAAAATGATCATTCCTAGTTGCTTTATTTAGCTTTCTATAATCTATACACATACGCCATCCTGTGATAGTCCTTGTGGGTATTAAATCATTAGACTCATTTTTAACAACGGTTAAGCCTCCCTTCTTAGGGATAACTTGAATAAGGCTCACCCATTTACTATCACTAATGGAGTATATGTTTCCATTGTCAAGCAACTTAATTACCTCTTTTCTCATCACTTCCTTGAGAGTGGGATTTAGCCTCCTTTGACCTTCAATGGAAGGCTTAGCATCATCCTCTAAAAGGATTCTATGCATACACACATTTGGGCTAATACCCTTTAAATTATTTATAGAATAACCAATGGCACCTCTATGACTAAGTAACATGTCACATAAAGCATCAATATTATTATTAGGCATAAATGAATTCACAATAAAAGGAAATTTAAAGTTAGAGTCAAGAAATGCATATCTTAGATTTGATGGTAAAGGCTTGAGCCCTAGCTTTACTTCTTCATTTGTTAAAGTAGACTTTGGATTATCATCCCTCCTTAAAGGTTCGAACTTTGAAGTTCTACAAGAAAGGTATGAAGTTGCCTCCAAGAGATGCATATTAGCTTCTTGCGTGATGTATGGTTCAATAGGGTCTCGCCTTAGACATTTATATAACACTTCATCAATGGATTCATTAATAACATCAATTGAGTCAATTCTACTTGCAACTTCCATAGGTGAAGATTTTATCATCTTGAATACATCGAACTCCATACACTCATTGTTCACTTCTAATGTAATCTTGCCTCTCTTCATGTCAATGATTGCACCCATCATCACCAAAAATGGTCTCCCAAATAACATTGGGATTTCAAGATCTTCTTTCATGTCCCAAACAACAAAATTAGCAGGTATAACAAATTTTCCCACTTTAGTTGGCACATTTTCAAGAATGCCAAGTGGATAAGTGACAGATTTATTTTCCATTGAAAGACACGTATTTGTAGGATTAAGTTCTCCCAAGTCAAGCCTCTTTATAGATAGAGTAAGGCATGAGGCTAACACTAGCACTAATATCACATAAAGCTCTATCAAAATGAGTACTACCAATTATGCAAGGAATAGTAAAACAACCAGGATCTTGAACCTTTGGTGGAGATTTGGAGTACATAGTTTTGGATTCTTTTACAAGAGAAACTAACCCATAATCCTCAAGGTTGCTCTTATGGTTAATAATATCCTTCAAAAACTTACTCCTTACCAGCATGTCTCTAATAGCATCCATAAATGGTATGGTAATGGTGATCTCCTTGAGATAATTAAGGAATTTTCTAAATTATTTATCCAAGCTACGTCTTATGAACCTTTGAGGAAAAGGTAGTGTTTTAAAATCTACCTTAGGTTCATCATCTTTGGGTGGTATGGCATCTTCCTTTTCACCCTTTTTACACTTTTAACATCATCTTTACTACTAACAACCACATCATCATTTCCCTTACTAGCTTCAATTTCTACCACATCATCATTATCAACCACTCTCTTACTTTTACTAGCAACATTTTCAACCTCCTTACCACTTCTCAAAGTAATTTCTTTGCAAGTCTCCTTAGTGCAAACTCCGGTTGGCTAGGAAACTTTCCCAAAGGTTTAGAGTTGGAGGAAGAGGCTTGTTGAGCAATTTGGGTTTCAAGGATGCAGTTATAAGTAGCAAATTGTTCAAGTTTGGAGTTAATTTGCTTAAATTGCTCCTCATTTTATTTGTTGATGGTCATTTGTTGGTTAATAAATTGCTCCATGAGAGTTTCAATGTTGGACTTGGGTTGTGTAGGGTTGAAAGCTTGTTTCATGGGAAATCTTGTTGGGTTTTGTGGTTTGGTGTTTGGGTTAAATGGGGGGTTTAATTGGGAGGATGGATTTGACCATGAAAATCTAGGATGATTTCTCCATTGAGGGTTATAAAAGTTTAAGTTCAACCCCACTCTTTGGTTGAAAGCTCATTGTACATAACTCACATCCTCATTAGAACTCACATTACCTTGAGAATATGAATGAGATCCTCCACACAACTCAAAAATAATATTAGTAATTTTTAAAGAATTAATTTGAGATTTACTTGCCAATTTGGTCAGAGCATCTACCTTTGCACTCAATAAGTTGATGGTGTCAAGCTTCAAAACTCCTTTTGCTTTTGCCATTATTGTCTCATCCCCCATGTATCCTTGAGATGAAAGTTCTTCAAGCAAAGTAACAGCCTCCTTAGCTGTTTTATCCATCCATTTCCCACTAGAGGCTGCATTGACAATATTCTTATTCTCATCCGTCAACCTATTGTAGAAAATTTGAGGGATCATCCAATCTGGTAAGCCATGATGTGGGCATTGCCTTTGAAGTTCCTTCAATCTATCCTAAGCCACATAGATTGTCTCACTTGCATTTTGCTTGAAAGTAGTGATCTCATTATGAAACTTGACAGTCTTGTGCGGTGGAAAATATTTGTGGAGAAATGCTTGATTTGATTGGTCCCAAGTTGTGATTGATTCACTAGGCAAACTAGCAAGCCAAAGTTATGCCTTCTCCTTGACTGAAAATGGGAAAAGCCTAAGCCTTATTGCATCATCTGTCACACCATTGATCTTAAAGGTTGCACACACATTAAGGAAAGTCAATAAGTGAGCATATGGATCCTCTCCTTGTAAACCTCCAAACTGATTATTTTGCACTATTTGAATGATGTTTAGCTTAGTTTCAAAGTTATTGTTAGCAATAGATGGAGCCACAATCCCTCCAAAACTACCCATTATGTCGAGCATGGCAAAATCTCCTAACGTTCTTCTTTCCGAATCAGCTATATTATTTAAATTTTGTTCTTTCGCTCTTCTTTGTCTTTGTTCCCTACACAAAGCACATAAGGTGAATTCAATTTTAGGATCAAAATATAAAATATCACTAGTACTTCTACTAAGCCTCATCAAGAATAAAATCACAATCAAATAATCATAATATAACAATTAAAAAACTATAAAAACAAATATAAAACTAAGGCTGATGTTCGTCAAATTTAATACTCTGGTCTCCAAGACTAAGTATAGAGCAAGTAGGGTGTCAAACACTAGGGAATCTTGGAGCAATTTTATATTAACCGAGTAGATACTTAGATGGATTGGCCAATATTATAAAAGAAGATGTTGAAATTTCTAACTATCCTAAAATTACTAAGAATTACAAATTACTCTAATTAATCTAAATGTACTAATAACAAATTCAGGCAGTGTATATTAGAATCACAATTCAGATTTAATCAAGAACTATAAAAGTTAACAAACACATAAACACACGCAATGATTGGAAAATATGACAAACAATCCTTAAAAGCAACTCTCATTGTCAATTAAGGGTATTTTCATTTAAAATCTACAAGCACTCTTATGACATTATAGAGATAAACCAAAACCATTAAGTTTCATGCCAATTCTTAAACCCCTCAAAGTGGATTTCTTGTCTCCAAGTACTTTCCTATCCTTTGAGTAAATTCAATTGCATTTCCACAAAAATGCCCCAACTCTCATTGTGAACATTTGATTTACTAGTTATATATGATGATCAAGCATACATAACACATTCCAAAACTCAAATAAATTTAAAAATGAAAGATAAGAATGTAGTTGATAAGATTAATTCATCCTTAGAATTCTAATAAACAAGGACTTAGCCAAAATACATAGTATCCAATATTGTCCATAGTTTATTTTTCATTAGATTATTAAAAAAAAATTACAGGCTACGTGTGTTTAAATTCTTGCACGACGAGTTCACCCGTGTGTAACTTAAATTTTTGATTCCAAAAAAAATTAAATTTTCAAAAAAAAATTCAAAAAAATAAAAAGAGATAAAGAGGTAATTGTCACTACTCTTTACGTCACTAAAACGTCGAGGGTAGCAACATCTATCACTACCTATATAATATATACTTTTATTATAATATTTTTCATCTTAATAGTTATAAGCTTTTTGAGACTTTTGCATTCACTTAATTTTTGTCTACAAATTAAACCATGAACTATAATTGGCTGTGAATTTCCACTTTGATTTTTTTTTGTCAAAGATTTTTGTAGCAAGCTTTCTGTTTTGTAACAATTCATGAACCTTTTTCCTTTAATGGTTAAGGAGTTTGAAAAAATCATTAACTATTATTTGGTGAGACCATATATAGAGGACGGCTTCATGAACAATGTGTACATGGTACTCATCATAAGGCTTCAATTAAAAACATCTCATAAAAATTCTACCGATTTGACAAGCTCTCCATCGAACCCAATTTAGACCTAACATGCATGGGCATGGCAGCAAGTTACCTGTGTTTTTTTTTTCTTCTTCTTTTTTGTCTTCTTCCTAGCTCTTTTCATCAATGTGTATATCTTCCTCCCTTTATTTTTTAATAAAAATTTGCATTTTCTTTGGGTTAGACTTACACATTTTGCATGCACATCGAAGGATAAGAAGATAACGTTTTTTTTTAAATATAGTAAAAACGTTTTCCTATCTATAATAGAATATCTCGTTTACCACTTAACTTTTGGGATAATAAAAATATAGAGGAAATTTCACTCAGATGGTCAGTCAATGCAAATATTTTCATTCGTGGCTTTTATTTTTTTTTTTTATTATTATTTTCTTGACTTTCAACTTGTCTTAGATTTGGCCTATTTTTAAAAGTTTGAGTGAAACTTCAGCTTTTTCACGTGTTTTTGGTATTTTTTTTTTCTTTTTTTATAATTTCTTTATCTATTTATTATTTTTAAAGTGATGTTTAATTTAAGTTCATTGTATATATTTATTTGATTTTCATATTTTAAATAATTTAATTTTATATTATAAATAACAATTTTTTTAATTTTAAAATTTATTATTATTTAAAATATAAAAATTAAGCTAATTAAATAAAAAATTACCCATAGTCTTGAATAATTATTTTTTCATAATTATTTATAATTTAGAAATTAAACTAATTAAAGTAAAAATTACCCATAGTATTCAATATTTTTTTCAGTAAGAATAGCAAAAAAATTATGAAATATATCAAATAAATTATTATTTTTATTATTGATACTAATAAAAGTAAACATTATATCTATGGTCTTAATTTTATTATTAATGATGAAAAAACTAAAAAACAACAAACAACAACAAAAATCAACAACTGCAATTTTTTGTTGCTTTTGTTGATTTTATTATTTCAGTTGTTACTTTTTAATTATTTTTATTATTTGTCTTTGTTTATATTTGTTTATTATTTTTATTATCGATACTAATAAAAGTAAACTTTATATTTATGGTCTTAATTTTATTATTAATGATGAAAAAACTAAGAAAACAACAAACAACAACAAAAATCAACAACTTTAATTTTTTGTTACTTTTGTTGATTTTGTTATTTCAGTTGTTGTTTTTCAATTGTTTTTGTTGTTTGTCTTTGTTTATATTTGTTTATTATTTTTATAATTGATACTAATAAAAGTAAACATTATATTTATGGTCTTAATTTTATTATTAATGATGAAAAAACAACAAACAACAACAACAACTGCAATTTTTTGTTGCTTTTGTTGATTTTGTTATTTCAGTTGTTGCTTTTCAACTGTTTTTATTGTTTATCTTTGTTTATATTTGTTTATTATTTTTATTATTGATACTAATAAAAGTAAACATTATATTTATGGTCTTAATTTTATTATTAATGATGAAAAAACTGAAAAAACAATAAAAATAAATAAAAATCAACAACTGCAATTTTTTGTTGCTTTTGTTAATTTTGTTATTTCAGTTGTTGCTTTTCAATTGTTTTTGTTGTTTGTCTTTATTTATATTTGTTAATTTTTGTTAAAAATAAAAAAAATAACAATAAAAAATAATAAAAATTATGAGATATATAAAAATTATTATTTTTATCATTAAAACTAATAAAAGTAAAAAATTTATTTATGGCCTTAATTTTGTCATTAATATTAAAAAAGTAATTTAAAAATAATAAAAAATAATAAAAATAAACAACAATCAACAACATAAAATTTTATTTATTACTTTGCAAAAATTATGAAATATATCAAAAAAAAGTTCAACCCACCACTTTGCATCATCTTCTTGTCATTCAGGTATATTATCAATTTCCTCAAATTTGATGTTATATTTACAATTTTATTGCCATCATTCATGCAAGATGATAATCATGTTGTTACTATTACACACAGATGTCTCTTCATCCGCATATCACACTAGAAGTAGGAATTCTAAGAGCATTAGTGATTTTGATTCCCCACGCTCGGCTTTTCTTGACCGGACATCATCTTCTTTTAACTCTCGTAGAAGCTCTAGTAACGGTTCTGCAAGGCATGCGTATAGTAGCTTTAGTAGAAGTCATCGTGATAAGGATCGAGAAAGGTGTAAGGAGAGGCTGAACTTTGGGAACCGTTGGGACCATGATGCTTCTGATCCATTGGGAAGTATCTTGTCAAGGAATGAGAAGGACACTTTGCAACGATCCCATTCTATAATGTCAAGAAAACCAGGTGAGATCTTGCCTCAAAGATGTGCTGGAGACTTAAAAAGAATGGCAGTAACAGTAATCATGTGAACGGCAATGGGTTGATTTCTAGAGGTAGTGCCGGTAACATTATTCCAAACGATCCTGGTAGAGGTCGCGGTGGAGCTGAAATTTTAGAGAGGAGGTCTATTTTTGAAAGAATTTATTTTGTAAAAATATTTTTGGAACCTTTCACGGCTAACAACTTTTTTGAATTTTTTCGTTTTCAGTACATTTATGTAAAAATCCCAAAAATATATTCTTTATTTAATAAAGGTTTAATGGGCCATAGGCTATATAAGTGAGGCTAATTAATGCGATTTTTTTTAACAACAATTGATCCATTAAGCCTTAAGGTGCAAAAATAAGAACATACAGTCTTAAAGAGACTGAGATCGAAATTACTGGCACAAATATAGGAAAGCTAGAAGATTGAAAGTCATAGAGTTTACTCTTACATAAACAACATGGGTAAGAGTAATATACATGACTAACATCAAAATAAAAAGACCAGAAACACCATTAAAGCTACTTAGGTGACCACATGTTCATCCGAACCTGACAACTCTTTGGCTTGAGAGATGGCAGCTTACTCATTCTTATCTTCTGGCACTAGCATTACTTGTTGAGGTCAATTGTTTCTCAGATGAGCTAAACTTGGAAAACACATCATCAAACTTGAAATTGAACAAATATGGATCTCTTGAAATTCTCCTTGGATTTTGATCCAGAAAAAACCAAATATCACCAAGATATAACCATAATATCACCAAAATATAACATAAAAAGGGGCTACCTACACAAGCTTGAATTTTTATTTCATATCATATTTATTTATACACAAAAGATAAAAAAAAAAAGGTATTTGAATGATTTTTGTGGCTAAAATGGCCAAAAAACCATTCAAACCCAGTAATAATCAAGGAATGAGACAATAAACAGTGACAGTAGTTGAGAGAAAACGAGAGACTAAAAAGGAATTAGCAAGATAGATAAATTAATGTGATCTTGATAGATAAATTCTAACAATTTCAAATCAATCAAAAAAAATCTATACTCTTTCCAACAAAATTAAAATTTCCAAAAGATAAAGATAAAGAAGAGAAGCCTAAACTCTCTTTGAATCAACCAATCATACCCTAGAATAAAGAATGACAAAAAGAAGGTGATGAAAAGATGAAAATAGTTTTTTTTTTTTCAAAAAAAATGAAAATAGTTGCCACAAGCAATTACTTGATGAGATCAATCAAGTTCATGTAAGAACCAAATGAAATAAATTTCTACAAATTTTATTGACGTCAAAAATTATTGTTATTACACTAAAAACGATGTTACTTATAGCAAAATAATAGCTATAAAGTCCTATTAAATTTTGAACTCCTAAATTTTAATCTTAAAAATTAAAATAGGAATCAAAATAAATAAATTTTAAAAAATTTCAGATTCATCATTGAAAATGCAACACGGGAGTGCTGGTGGCCGCTTCCTCCTGTGGACAAAAATTCGCATTTTTTAAAAATTGGCAGATTTGAATAAATTTGGTAATATGGTTGTGTCTGAGAATGTGTTGCTGAACACATCCTTGGACATGGTCATGTTGCAGGTATGTTCCTTCTGGAAATTTTTAAACATGAACGTACTTTGAACATGATCTTGTCTCAAAGTGTGTTCCTCTTGAAAATTCTTGTTACTTAATTTTCAACACGACTGTGTGAATTGGGACAATTCCGTGTTGGCCCTGAAACATCATTAAAACCTTAAAAATTTGCTAATAACATATTAATAAGTTTTGGTGATGATTCTTTCAACTTCAAGTCTTCAAGATAAATATTTCCTTTAATTTGGATTTAGCGAATCACCTTGTCAAATGCCTGTTGAATTAACTCGATTCCTATAATAGTCATCTCTTAATATTCATTATCAAAATAATTAACTACCATCAGTATTGACTGGACTCGAGATTTCCATAATTAGTACAATTCTCATTAATATTAATAAAAATTATTTAAGGTTGGGAAAAAGAATATATATATATATAAAATAACGAAATATTAAAAATAATTTTCGTAGGAATTTAATGGCAGTATTCAGCACCACTTATTGGAGACTGACATTCCACAAAATTGTGGGGGCCAAACTTGGAATTTTGGGCGTGATAAGTTGCTTTCATTATCTTTTTACTTGGTAACATGCATATACTAAAATCTCCCATCGAAAAACAACAAAAAAAATTTTAAATTATAAAAATTAATATTAAAATTGGTTTAGAAGTTTAATAGTTAACCATTATAAGCAGTTTGGTTCAGTAATTTTCAAAAAATTTAAAGTATATATTTTTTTAAAAAGAATTATAAAAAATTTATTATATGCACCTGATTCATTCAGTTAGTTATTTATTGATTTTTTCAAAATTAAAAAAATTATATTCAAACTATAGTCGTAAAAATTTAAAGATTATGAGCCACATGCTAAATTAATCAGTTTCACTAATCATAAATTTGGATTTGCTTATATTCTTTTTGGGACAACCTTAATTTTATTGGACACATTGAATGATTTGTATTTATAATTGTAAAATTCAATATTCAAATTTGGCCAGGAAGATTAATTTATACTTAAAATAACAGAGCAGACTTGCAGTGTACCACTCCATTAGGCCCAAATTGAAGTGACAATTGAATCTGTTTGGGCCCTCAAAAAGGTGTGAATTATGGTGAGACCCACTGGCCTAACCTTTGGACCGAAAAATGATGGCAGTACAATGGCAGGCATCAAATTGTTATTAGTGGAAGAGGAGAACCACAGCCACCCTCCTCTTGTATTTTAGTGGTAATAATAAAGTGGGGTGTTATATGAATTTTTTAAATATCTCATATCCTAGTAAAATTTTCTCTCTTTTATTTCATAAATAACTTGTTATCTACACTAAAATGAAGAGACACTAAAAAAAAGGAATGAAGTTTGTTATTATTTATCAAATCATCAAATGCGATAGCATATATCATAACTTGAAATCGAGTTATTACTTGAGCAAAAATAACTTTCTACCATATGATCTCGATAGTTGTCAGCTATATATAAATTTTTTAAATGCATAAAACTAATAGGCGAGTTCACTTTTAATTTTTATTTGAAATTTTTATAAAATTTTTAATAGATGCCGGCATTTTAAAAGAAAGACAACAAAATGTTATTCATTATATGATAAATCAAAAATAACCTTAAAAAATTCAATATATGTTGATGAATGGAATAAGAAAGTATATTTTGTTGCTATAAGACATGACTAGTGAAAGGTAAACAAGACCTAACATGTATAATACATACACATTTTCCTCAGTTCCTACAAAGTCTAGTCATAGAGTTTCTTGTGAAGTTGATATTATATGTTTCATGTTGTCCTTTGAAGTTTGAATGTTTGTAAGAATTTGAATAAAAGGCACTTTAAACAGGATTCATGAATATGATAACTTCCTTTCATTTTCACTACCAACAAATTAATAATTAATGGATAAGAATTATATACACATATATTTATATCAGCATTGGCGTGTTGTAAAATGAAAGAAGTAACACGATTTTTTTTTTTTTGAAACTTTTGGTGAACACCCATGTGGCAGACATGCATGCAGAGTTAATTTCAATTCATTTTGTTTTTTTGTTTTTAAAAAAAAATTGAGAATGACTAGCACAGTTTGATAGTTGAATTTGACCAAAGTTATATACTTGGAGATTTGGTGAGACTCTTATCAGAATTTTATTTGAATTCATTGTATAGTTCTAATTAACTTAATTTCATATGCTCTTAACTATAACCACTTTGAATAATCTTACTGTCACTCATCCTATTTTCAAGCTTATAGGTAAAAAAGGAGCCTGTTTTTAGGGCATGCACCTGTTTTACATCCACAAAGTTTGGGGATATAGCTATATAGGCAGAAATTTATATCTCAACGGTATACTATACATACAACAATTGTCAAATTAAGTGGTAGGCTAATCCAGCTAAATTGGTATCAATGATCCTAAAAGCTGTTCGAAAAAAAAAAAAAAAGAGGAATCCTGAAAGCAAGGGAAATCAATCCTATTCATGCATGCATGTACACAGAAATGAGACTCAATCATATGCCCATATACATTAGCATCTTGACTATTGTGTTTTGGGTTGTTTATAGTATAGACTCCACTCATCTACTTTTCGCCTTCTTTGATTTTGAGCATAGCATCCAACGATTACGTACATTGAATTAACATTCATTTGTGGTGGAGTGCATTTTTTATACAATAAGTAAATATTTTTTTTTATAAATCATTCGTATTTAAAATCTACTTAATTTTAACTAATTCAATCCGATCAAGGCATAATTATAATACTAGTAAATGTTTTTTAACAATTAATTTAATGCGACTGTATACACTATAATTTGAACTCAAAACATCGTTTAAGTAATAACAACCCATTACTAGCTGATTTTAACAATTATTTATTATAACAAAAGTAAATTAATTAAGGATATATAACTTGAATTTTATTTTTTTAAAATGCCAAATTAATCTATTTTTTACATAATAACTTAGATAATAAAAGAATTGAGTGATCTTTGCTTTATGATGATTGCCAATCAGAAAAAATCATATGATGCATTGTAATAATTTATTCACGAGCGAGTGAGACGAAATGATGTTGTCAAATAATTTAGGGAATAAAAAAGTTAGCTCCATATGCAGACTCAGATTAATTAATTTTCAAGATAAAGAAAACGAAAAGACCATGTTCAAAAAAAAAAAACGATTGTTTCAAAGAGTATTTGAATTAGCCGAGCCACACTTTATATATATATATATATATATATTTTTTTTTTTTTTTTACCTTTATATATGATCATCATAACTAAAATTTATAATTTTTTTTGACATTCTAGAAAAATTACTTTTTACCATTTTTACATCTAAAATTTGAAAAAGATTTAACACTTTTCATCTTTTTATTAAGTGGGAAGGATGTTTTATGAAATGTAAGAAAATAGTGAGAATTAGGAGTGACATCCCTCTCTTAATTAAGCCACTCTTCTCCGCTAGAGACATATGAACAGTGTCTGTACTTGTATATTTTAAAGGGTGCAATAATTTACCATGACGTACCTTGCATGAAAGGCCAAGCTGGACTGGCGTTTATCATGCACAACCTTCAAACAAGTGATGTTTAACTCTTAATTGTTTTATGTTTGAATATTTACAAAATTAATAAATATTTTAAACATTTAAGTATTATTTATGTGTTATATATTCAAAAGTGGCTTGTTTTTTTACAAATAACTAGGTAAAAAAATTTTCCTTTTATTACATGTATATGCTTGCTTGAAAATGTTTTAAGATTATATGTATTTTTTTTTTATTTTTTGAACTGTAAAATAATTTAAAATTTAACCGGTAAGGAAGTGGTGTAATGAAAACTTATCTTTAACGATATTTTGAAGTGTAAGTTTTGAATTCTACAACCATCGATTCATTAAATTATTTTCATCTAATTAAAAAATAAAAAATTATATTCTATTATGCAATATATTTAAATCATCTAATCTCTTTATTAATAACAAAATATTTAAATTTTTTTAACAGAACCCAAGTCTTAAGTAAATTTACTCTCAATGACTTAGGAGTAACACTTGAGGTTGCTGGTGCTTGTAACTTGGTTGTTTGTAACATGCATTATCACCTTATGAAGAAGGAAATATATATTATTTAGTTTTGAACAGATATTTGAGTTCTTATCTTCAGTTATAAAGTACCAAAAATATTAATATGATGTAAACATTCAGCTACAAGCACCTATACACATATACACACACTTGTGGTTCGTTTTGGACTTGGAACTTTAAATATTTGGAATGTATACACTATGATGTGTATATGTAAATATATAATTGGTATGGCAGCTGCTTCTTACATATGAATTCTAGAAATAGCTATGACTATATATATATATATATATATGCAACTCTTATTTTTATTTTAGAGATCATGCTTGTTAGAATTGTTCGTGTTTTTTTTTTTTTTTTTTTTTTTGCTCTATAGACTCCAAAATACTAGTAATATTGTACTATACAGTTTCTATAAAAATTTCAAGGTTTTAATGTTAATTCGTGTCACTTAGAAAACTCTATATCCAAGTTTATTATATTTCAATGAAAAACTGTAGACCCAACGGTCCTTTATTCTGTATCATTGTTGTTGTGCTATGCCAATTTCGATTTCCTACAACCACTTGTGTTGATTCGATCCATACTCCACTACTATACACGATTTATTGTTATTATTTAAATCAAAGTACCGATATTCAAAGTATTGAATTTTAATTAACTCGAACAAAATCAAAAAGATGATAAAAATTTCTCAATCGAAAGAGTTGTTGTGTTTGACTGAATAATAAGCTTAATTCTTATTGATCATATATTCAATATATATAAGGTACAAGAAAAGTTTGTTACAACAAAGGAAAAATTACAAATTTGTTGTCTCAACTTTAGTGATTTTTTTATTTGAGTGTCTGAATTTTTTTTTTTTTTGCAATCAAGTGTCTGAACTTTAGAAAAACATACTAGTGTAGTGTCTCTGGCCAATTTAATATTGAACGGGTACTCAGTCAGATAAAACGGGATCCATTTTTATCCCAGTTATTAACCATGTCATTTACCACAGGTGTTGCATTATTTAAAAGATAAAATTACCATTTTTCAGTCACCTTTAATTGTCTGTAGTGGAAGTTAATGTTGAGGTTATTTTGTCAATTTATAATCTTTAATAAGGTTAATTTTATCATTAAAATAATGCAATGCAAGTGGTATATGACATGACTAATAACTTGGATAAAAGTGAGTCATATTTGATTTGACTCAATACCCAGTCAACATTAAATCTGTTGAAGACACTACATTGGTATGTTTTTCTAAAGTTCAGACACTTGATTGCCAAAAAAAAAAGTTCAGACACTCAAATAGAAAAACTAAAAAAATTGAGACACCAAATTTGTAATTTTTCCTTACAACAAATAATGAACCAAATCTAATTTGAATAATACACTTTGAAAATTCAAAAATAACATGAAGACATCCCTATCCTTATCACCCAACTGCAAGTTGAATAGGAGATTGAATGACAGTCAACTTGTCCCTGACACGAAGAAATTGATGTTTGGGAAGTGCTTTAGTAAGGCAATCTGCAAGTTGATCTTTAATTGTGATGTGTCGAACATAAAGAAGATTTTGTATCACTTGATCATGAACATAATGTAAAGTTATCTCCAAATGTTTGATACGAGAGTAGAAAATTGGAGCGATAGTGAAATATGTAGCACTAAGATTATCACACTAAATAATAGGAGAGGAGGGAGTTGGTTTACCAATTTCTTTGAGAAGAGATATAACCAATTGTAATTAGCAGCTATGGAAGCAATAGCTCGACATTCATCTTCAATTGATGATTGAGCTATAGTTCTATGTTTCTTCGAACCTTAGGCAACTAGGTTAAGCCCAACATAAATATAAAAAAAATAAACATGGATTTGCAATCATCGATCAAGCCTCCCCAGTCAGCATCACTGTATGCACTGATTTGAGTGCAAGATAAAGCTCAAAGAAGAAGACCATGAGAAATTATTGGACGTAGATAATGAAGGATACGTTTAATATTGCCCAATAAGTACTAGCAAGCTGGTGCATGAACTGGGAAACCTTATTCACTGAATAGGAAATCTTGGGCTAGGTAAAAGATAAATGTTGTAGACCTCTGACTATGCTACGATAAAGAGTAGTGTCTGGAAAAAGTTGACCATCTGAAAGAGACAATTTTGATTAAGACCAAGCTAGTGTAGAAATAATATTTGCCATGTCCATTCAGGCTTTGTGAAGTAAGTCTTGTATATACTTCCATTGTTTTAACAACAGACCATTAGAAGTGCACATAACCTTAATACCGAGAAAATAGTTCAAGAGACCAAGATCTTTCAGAGCCAATTGCTTTGTTAATGAATATATAATAGCCTGAATATGCTTGGAGTCATTGCCTGTCAAAATACTATCATCGACATAAACTAAACTAAAAGCAACTGTACCAACCTAATTGTAACAAAATAATGATGTATCAATTTTGGAAATTGTAAAACCAAGGTGAAGAAAAGCATCACAAAGGCATTTAAACCATTGGTAAGGTGTTTACTTCAAGCCATATAGTAATTTCTTGAGCTTACAAACATGATTGGGATACAAAGGATTGACAAAGTTTGGAGGTTGCTGCATGAATATATCCTCATTAAGTTTACAGTGAAGAAAAACATTATAGACATCAAGTTGTTTAATGTCCCAGTTAGATGAAAGAGTAATAGAAAGCACATGATAGATAGTAGCTGGTTTAACAATTGGACTGCATGTGATGAAAATCAGTGCCTGACCATTGATGAAAACCTTTTGCCACCAAGTGTGCTTTATAACGATGTATTAAGCCATCAGATTTTTGCTTGATCCGATAAACCCATTTTAATCCAATTAAATTCTGTGATGCATTAGTGGGAACTAAATTACAAGTATCATTAGCATAAAGAGCTCGCATTTCATCCTCTATTACTTGGATCAATTGTCGCAACTTGTTTATAAGTGGATGGCTCCATAAGAATAGTTGGAATATCAGGGAAGGTTTTAGGTTTTAAAGTGTTAATTTGATAACGAATTATCATTGGATTTTTTTGTGTACAATAGGAGAAATGGTCAGTGACAACTAGTAGAAATTTTATATTTAATAAAATCAACAATAAGAGGCAAGCCAAGTTGTTGGGAACTGATTGCATCGGGTTTATGTGTGGATATGGATGGATTATCAATAGGATAAGATGGAATAGGAGAAGATTGTGTAGTGATAGGAATTATAATTAGGTTAGGTGTTACAGTTAAAGTAGGACTTGAAGGAAGTTGAGCTTGAGACCATGAATTTTGAGAAGGAAAAATTTATGGTGGTTATGGTAAAACATAAGGTGGAATAAAAATTATAGCTGGACTATCATTTGAATGGACATTGGAAATAGAAGATTGTGAATTGGTAAATGGAAAAACCTTTTCATAAAAAAATAACATGATGTGAGACAATAATTTTAGAAGTAGATAGATCAAGACAAAGATAACCTTTATGCACCTTACTACAGCTAAGAAACACACATTGATGAGAATAGAAAGCATATTTTATTTGAATCATATGGTCTAAACCAAGGATAACAAAGGCAACTAAATACACGAAAATCACTATAGCTTGGTAAGCAATGAAAAAAGTTTGAAAAAAGGAAAATAATTATTTAAAAGAGGTGTAGGCAACCTATTTATGACATAGACAACCATTTCAAAAGCATAAGTCCAATAACTCCGAGGAACATGAGATTCATGAAGCATATAAAGACTACTTTCAGCTACATGTCAATGTTTTTGTTTTACACAGCCATTTTGTTTTTTAGACAAGCAATTTGTTGACTTATACCATTATCAGATAAATATTGTTGTAATGTCTGAAATTAACCTCTCCAATTAGATTGGAAATTTTGATTGAACGATTAACGAACTTTTCAACAAGAAGAAAAAAATTAATAAATGTACTAAAGACTTCAGATTTATAATAAAGAGAATAAATCCAACAATATTACTAAAGTGATCATAAAATAAAACATAATATTTATGACCATCAATAGAAGGAATTGGAGCAGGTCCCCACAAATCTGAACAAATTAAATTTAAAGGTCACTAACATGAGATTAAGAAATGGGAAAGGGAAGTTTATGACTTTTACTAAAAGAACAAGCATGTCACAAATTATTATTTTTATTGGAAAGTACTTAAATGTCTGAGTGACGGAGAGCAGTTCAAACAGTAAACAAAGAGGCATATCCCATAGGTTGAACATTTGCATGATCAACTATAAACTCATCCTTGTTTTGACTCTAACAAGCAATTTTAAGGTACTAATGATCTTATTTAAGTGCAATGCTTATAAGATAAAGACAAAGTCACATTCAATAATGAAGAGGATTAAAAATCAAAATTAAGATCAAGTTAAAGCTAAATTGAAGCCTGTATGATCCTCTACAAATGCCTTTCAAAGTATGACAAACATTTTAAGAGAAATTAAGATCATTTATAGCCAAAGAAATGGTGTTTCTCCATGTTTAGCTGCCACTCACAATCCTGAGCAGTAGCTCAAGATCCTGAGGAGGGCAGTCCCAAGATAGGCTCTCTTGAGCCAAGGAACTCAAGCCACTCACGATCTTCGCGCATAATCGTGAGCATGCCCTCACGATCTTGAGTCACTTTTGACAAGGCGCCATCGACTATATTTAGTCTCAACAGTCACTTTTTTTATGCTCACGATCTTGAGGGTGCCGCTCACGATTTTGAGCATACTAAATCCTATAAAAAGCTGAATATGCATTTAATGAAGAAGAAGAAGGTGAAGGATGAAATTAATGGCTTCCAACAGCTAATTTCTAATTCCAACTATAAAATCAAGTCCTGAAATTTCATTTAAGATGTTAGAAAAGTTGGTTGAGCACAATGAATTCTTTGAAATCCTTTTGAGCTATTTTCAATTCTTTAAAATCGTCATTGTTAGTGAGTGTGGGTTGAGTTCTAGGTTAGCTCTATTCTTCATCTTCTTTCTTGGATTGAAAAAGGAAAGTGAAGAGTTAATGCTAAAAGAATTGGTTTAAGTGTAATCCACAAAATACTTGGAATTATTATTTTGGTTAGAGCTTACCCTAGAAAAGCTCCTTTATTGTAAAGGTTAGAGTTAAGTCTCAAAACTCTTGTAAACTTAATCTTGATTAATAAGATTGATGTGGGTGTTCAAAATCCTAACTTATGATAAGTTAGGTGGAGATGTAGATTAATTTGTGAATCAAACTCCTTAAATTCTTGAGTCCTTGAATCTCTTCTTACTTTGCCACCAATATACCTTCTCTTAGTTATTAATTAATTTTTAATCTTTCTAAAATTTTTGATTAGCCCTATTCATCCCCTCTGTAAGGCCCTTTTCACCATGCGTTTATACCACCTTTGAAGAGTGCAAATTATAGCCATTTTTAGAGTAAAATGAGGAGTTATTGTAGTTGATGGTGAAGTTGAAGTAGAGTGAGGAACTGGATCAAGAAAAATTGAATAAAGACCATTTTCATTTGATCCTGAAATCAACACTTCCTTTATGGGGATATCCTTGACTACAAAATGTGAAGGAAAGAATTCAATGGAAACATTGTTAGAATTAGTAAAAGCAGAGACATAAAGAAGATTAGCACAAATATTTAGAATATAAAAAAATTCTTGTAAATACAATAAATTATTATGAGAATAACAATTAGATGAGCCAACATGTGAGATTGAAAGAGTGTTATCCTTCCCAATTTTGACTTCATCGGACCCCTAAAAAGCAAAATGAATAGTTAGGTTATCAATATTTGGTGTAAGATGATGAGTGGCCCCCCTGTCCATAATCCATGAATGTTATGATGATGGTTTTAAGGTTGCAACAACATGAACAATGGGTTGAGGTTGAAAGGTGTTGCTATCCTGCCTTTTTACAGTTGGACAATGCTTGGATAAGTGACCAAATCAATGGCAATTATGACAGGTGAGTTGCATTAGATTTATGTGAGCTATAGGCAGATTCAATTGATTATTGAACTGTTGATTATATGAAGGTTGCCATTGACTATGAGAAGGATGTTGTTGTTGTCTGCCAAAAAATGAAAATTGCTAATATTGTCTTTCACTACCACGACTACCACGTATTCCTCCATAGCTACCCCTACCACTCCCAGTGTTTTGATTGCATGAAGTGTAAAAAACAGTAAATGAGCATCTATTGTTAAGCTATTAGTAATTAAATTTGCCTCCTCACTAAGCTGCAAACTATATACATCACCAAATGATACATTAGTTGGTCCATTCTTAAGTGAGCGCATAAACTATTTATATGTTGGTCCAAGTCCATTTGTTATAACTTAGACAATATCATCTTCTTTAATATAATGACACAAAGTAGCCAATTGATCATATATGCTCTTGGTTCTTTAAGTATATTGAGCAATTGATTCACTTTGCTCCTTTTGTAATCGATAAAACTAGCTTTAATATTTCAAACTTGAGCTTTTGAACCTATTGTATAGGAGGCAGCTAGCTTAGTCCAAGCTTCTCTTGCATAAGAAACTCCAACAACTTGAGGCATAAAATTTTCTGAAATAGACCTTATAGTTCAGCTTAGAACTAGTTGATCTTGCTTGAACTAGCTATAAAAAGCAAGATTTGATTGATCATTTAAGGTTTTTGGAGGAAGCTTCATCGTATCATCTATGTGATTAGCTAAAGCATAGCTATATATAAGATAATTTGTGGAATTCAATTTTAGTGGGAGTTGATGAGTGATATTATGAAGTTTGTAATGGAGGTTGTTTGCTGGTTAGACGTGGGAATGATTGATTGAGAGCTAGATGAATTTTCAGTCATTGTAGAGAGCTAGGTTGTTAAACCATGTGCAAGCTCCGATACTATGAAAAAGCTATTGTGTTTGACTGAATATTAAAATTAATTCTTATTGATCATATTTTCAGTATATATAAAGTACAAGAAAAGCTTATTACAACAAATAATGAACCAAACCTAATATAAATAATACACTTTGAAAATTCAAAAATAACATGAACATATTCCCATCCTTATCATCAACAAGTAATTTAACACGATTGCAAATATCATAATTCAAATTCGAAATATTGTTTAAATAAAAACAGTTCTTGTCAATTGATTCTAAAAATTATCGATAATGTTTTATTATTTTTAGGCATAATACATCTATGATCTCTTGTATTTGTCATTTTTTATCAGTTTGACACCTCAACTTATAATTTTGTCATTTTAACAATTGAACTCATATAAAATACAATTTTGAGACCCCCTATGGTATGAAATAGCAAATCAGCATGTGTCACATTTTAAGTGTTTGACTGACCAAAAATTGCAAATAGAGGAGTCAACTTGACAAAAAGTGATAAGTACATGGGGTGATAGATGCATTATGTCTTCATATTAGTACATATTAATGCATTTTAAACAAATTTAAGAGTTGAAATGACAAAATTATAAATTGAGGCGTTAAACTGACAAATCGTGCCAAGTATAAGAGATCACAAATGTATTATGCGTTATTTTTATATCAAGTATAAATCCACATACATATGTATTAATTTCACCAATCTTTTTTTTTCCTAATTTTTTAAGATTATGGTTGAAATTAAACTTTCGATAAAATATGAAACTTTTAAATTCAAACTCGACTACAGCAATTCTACCAAAATTATATGTAAAAAAATTGATAAAACCTTCTATCGAGGCATTTTTAATTAATATATACCGCTCCACGCATGTGTATACATAGCATAAATATAAAGTTTTGAGGTATGCTATCAAATATTTTTTTTTTGGGATGGTCATGATGCATCAGGAAGTAAAATATTTCTTGCGATGTCCCAGAAGAAAACACGCCAAAATATATAATGCAATAAAATCTATAAACAAAGGATTAATAATAAAAATTTAGGAGGTAGCTAGTTTCTTCTGGGTATTTGTGTAAGCCCCATGCATTTGAAACAAGATTTTTCAGTTGCATGGCATTGGCATGAACACTCCCATCTTCTAGCCTCACAAAATAAAAACCGAAAACCAATAAAAAGCACACAGATAGTGCATTAAAGAAAAGAGAAGGCAGCCCATAGCATTCTTCTGTATATGATTAGAAATGATAGTTGCATGTGGAGTGGCTCATCATCAGACAACAATCTCCAATGCCACTAAACTTCTATATCTATATATATATAATTTTAATTTAATTATATAATAACAATGGATGAAATCACAGCTTCACCCCTAAACTTTACATAATTAATTTTTGGCACCTTTTAGTTTTTATTATTTTCTATTCAACCTTTAAACTCTTATTTTGACCTTTTTTCATTCTTAAAATTATACTTTTCAGTTCTATTTAACTCATACAATATTGGAATTGATAAATATTTGATTCTAAATAATTTTAAATATATAAAATGCTAAAAAATTAACTTTAAAATAATAAAAGCAAAACTAAATAGTATTATAAAAGAGTTAGAAAAAAAATTATTTTCAATTATGATATCTCTTATAATTAAAAATAATTTTAGTTCGTATAAATTTTTTATATCTATATCAATAATAATTTATAAAATATACTGATTTTACGTATTGTAGGAGTTAAATAGGTTTAAAATAAAATTTTAAAAGTTGAATAAAAAATAATAAAAATTAAGAAGTGTCAGAAATTAATCATGTAAAGTTAATGGGTGAAACTATACATTTGACATAATAATAATAATAATAATAATAATAATAATAAAAGAGTAGAGGAAGAAGAAGAAGAAGAAAGGGGCCTGCAAGAACTAGGATTCCTTATACATCGGATCTGCTGCAATCTTTCATTGCCTCAATGCCTCCTTACCCATCCCATTATACAAATTATATTAAACAATTAAAAACATCTCTCCCCTCTATTATTGTTTTGCATTTATCCATCTTATATAAGATTTCTCTTGTATAATTTATATTGTTATTATTATTAATTTTTTACCAATTTTATGTCAATCATATATGCATGTATGGTGGTGTCTCAATTTTTTTGTTCAATAAAAAAAAGCATCACATTCAAAATCCTCTAATTTTTTTCTAATAAGATTCAATTCAAGTAAAATAATGAAAATAATAAAAAATTTCTGACAACTAATTTAACACGACTACATTTATCACTACTTAAATCTGAAATATTGTTTAACCAATAACAACTCTTTACGAGCTGATCATAACAATTATTGATCACTCTGTAATATATTAATTGCAATCTATAGGTTTTCAAGAAAAATTCAAATTTTAATCGTTAAGTTAATTCGATCAACTCCTACAATAATTTTTCTTAAAAAGAATTAAATCATTGCAAAAATAATCTTGAAACATCACATATAAGTTTAGTTGTCTGAAATTTTGAATTTTATTCCTCACATATGATAGAATTTTTATTTTATTAGAATGATAAGAGTATTAAAATTTAACAAGTCTTATAATAAATATCTTGATACTCAATTATTAATAAATAGTGTTCTATTTTTTCAAAGACATTAATTAATGAGAAAGAAAGAGAAAAAAAAAAGGAAAGAAATATGTATCATAATTTAAAAGTCAGAAATGGGTGTTAATTATACAGTGGAATTCTCATATTGGTAGATGGCTGACTCAGATATTGGCGTTTGGACGGCTGCAAAGTCATTGCTTGAGTACATACATGTTTTTATTGGTAAGAAAGTAATGCCCACAAGCTAGCTATATCGCATAGTAATTCTATGAAAATCTAATTGGACCACATTGGCAGCAGAAATACATCATCTATACATATATGAAAAATTTTATTTTCTATTAGGTCCCATATATATAAAAAAATCTTTCTCAATTTTGCAATTTTTGAATCTCATAGTGTATGTGTTATCTCTCTCAACCCCCCCTCCAAAGAAAACCCCTGAATTAGCAAGTTCGTAGAGAAAAAAAAAAAAGAAAAAAAAGTGTTTCTGAAATTGTGTTCCCACTCAACCAAATGAGCTACACACACATTTTTGGTAGACTATGGATGGCAAGGAATTTGAGTTGGAAATCCTGACCCTGGCTTTCTTTGCCATACTATCCAACCTTTCAATGATTAATATTAATTGACAGAAATCAATAACCGTCTTGGCAAAGAAATTTATGTAAGTGACGTATACAGTCATATTAAATTAGTTAATATTCTTATAATTTACCAAGATTAGAATGGATTTATTAAAGCCCACTAAACTCTAGTTAGTAGTGACTTAATTTAAGAAAAAAGCATTAATTGATAGAAAATTTAAACTAAAGATTAATGACTATTAACATATGCCTGATATTTGATGAATTACAGATATAATGATTCTTGATAATTTTTCAATATCTAATTTTGATTAAATAACACGTAATTAATTATCGAGTTATATATTAATTATTCATTTATTTTTTTTATTTAGTATGAATTTGGAGAGGGCGAGTATAAAAATTAGAACTTAAAATCGATTTTTCGTAAAGGAGTGTATACATCATTCAAGTAGAGTTGATTGGAGATGATGGTATACTCTAATTATTGTATCAAAAATTCATTGCTTACGGAATAATTTATGCCAAATTAATTGATATTTTTTTGCAAGAAAAAAAAATATAATTATTATTTTAAAAAATCGTAAAAAAGATAAATTGCTCTAAATATCAATGGTATATTATTTGATAATGATATACATATATAAGATGCATCCTAGAAGAAAACATTAGAGATAAATATACTGTACTTTGGGGCATTAATAAATCCAAACCCCAAAATAAACAAAATAAAAAAGAATTATATATGGGCAACACAAGGGGTAGTTTTCTGTTGATGAAGACCACATAGAAAGTGATAAAAGGAAATGAGAAAAGGAAAGGGTATAGGCCCCATTTGCCTTTGGTTGTGGTATAAGGTCATGTGTACATGTATGCAACTGGAAGATTGAGAGATAAAGAGACTAGTGTGGTGTAGTGTGTTACTAATAAAGCAGAGAGGAGATGGAGAGGTGTGTGTGTGACTGTGAGAGCTTCAAGGGCCCATGTATACATACATACATATATACAACTACTGCAAGGGGGTGAGTGATGATACTGATAACGGAAGTTGCCTTCATCCTCTCTGGAATTGTGATCCCACCAGTCCCAAATTATATCTTCTAACCTTTTACCTTCCATTGCTTTAAGCTTCAAATGGCTACTTAAATACGTCAACTACTAAGCTTGATCAACACTTATTTACATGGTTTATGTTCAAATATATTATTATGAGAATGTGGTATATATTAGATTTTTAATTTTTTTTCCTGATATAGGTGCCAAAATTTAACCCTGATGTGACACCAAAATTAAAATATTAGATTATCATCACAGAAGTAAGAATGAGATCGGCTGAATCCACTAATATGGTGTTTCGTTCTCGTAGGTGATAGAGTATCATCACTAACAAATAACAACTGTGATCTCGTGCAACACAAACAAGTGATATTATCTAAATATATATATATATATATATATATATGAAACTGTACTTTCAACTAAATAATTTTTTATATACTTAATGGGAAAAAATATAACAAGTATACAAATTAATATTTAACTAATCTTATAAATATTTCAATATCTTAAAATGGATTAAAATTCTAGAATAAGTTGCATATATAATTTCAAACATTTATCAATGTTCCAATTACTATTCCTCCTAATTGATGTGGAATATATCATTTCACCATGAAAGGAACATGTTGATATATATCTTGTGAAGACATAAATGCATTAATTAATTAATTAATTGATTAAAGTTTATGTAACTAATTTGTATCGTCTCAGTATGAAAGAAACATGTTGACATATATAGATAGATGTGAATACAGCTTATTTAAGGTTAATTTGACCATGCAACGTATGATGCCTTAATCAGTATTATCAATTTTATTAGAAAAATAGGGTGTGGAGTTCATAAAACAAGATCATTTCACGTCATTTCAATGCTAGATTTTTTGGTTTACTTATCGTTTCAACGACTTGAAATCTTTGAAAATGATTGCTTAACCTATAAACATGCATTCAAACCTGGCCTAATCAGTCTTTGATTAGGTAAATTTCATTTGTGACAAAACAACAACAATATTATATTCATGATGAGTAAAATTGACCTATTCCATGTGTTTTTCTGTGAATATATATATATATAAATAAAACTAAAAATCGTTAAATTAATTCTTATTTAATTGTTATTTATATCCATATGCTGATGTATATTACACGTATAAACATATCAAGCGGGAAATTTAGCATACAATTGTTTTTAGTTTAGATTTGACTTGAACTTGAAAAATGTCTAATAATTTTTACGGTATGCTAATATTTTTGAAAATTAATTTATTAACTTATTGGTTGATTATGCACCTATACATACACACAAATATATATTTATATATAGACACACGAAATTAGGAACTAGGAAGGCAAAAGTCTAAGAAAACAGCCATAAAGCACACTAGGTATAGATACTTCCGGATACATCCTCCATCAAATGAATTAGGTAATATTAATAAATAAATGAACAGTGGCAAAATATTTTTAGCCCCTCACTCACATTTAGAATCTTCAATTCTAACTAATTCAAATTGATTAAAACTATAAAAAGCAGCAAAAATCTTTCAAATTTTTCTTTTTTTTTTTTGCGAAAAAATTTCTTAATTAATTATAATTGATATAATAATTAATCCGAAAAAAAGGTGAATAGGGCAAAGTAATGTCAAAAGAGACATCAAGTGAATAGTTAATTTAATAAATATTTAATCATTAATTAATTACAATTAAGAGGGTATTTGGCAGAACTGTTGGAAGAAATCTGATAGCTATTTAGTTTCCAACAGTTTTTTTTAAAAGAAAATAATTTCATTGATTTAAACTATTAATTCATCCATAAAAACATAAATACAAAATCGTTAAAAGCCATAGAAGATGAAATAGTATCTAGGTTAATAGCATAATAAATCGGTTTAAAGCTTACAAATTTGATAATACTATAGTGACTAGAATACATATGACTCAAGTTCTGCAACATACTGATGACCATCTGATTTGTTATTTCTATTTTTATCTGATGAAATATGCTCATTTGAATCGCCCAAACACAAATAAAAGATCGTAGCAAGACGATTGAAAACAAAATGTCGCAACAAAACGATAAAATAAAAAAAAACCCTAAATTTATATGGAATAACCACTTATTTAAAAAATTAATTGTTTTATTTTCAACAATTATAAAATAATATTTAGTTAAAATTTTTAAATGATAGCTGATTTCAGTTGGAACATCTATCAACTTCTATTTATATCAGCTCAATTTTGAAATTTTTCATACACAGCTTTCATTAATTTTAATTGTCCCTATTTATTTAAATGTAATTATTTAACTATTTATATCTATTTAAATTGAATTAGAACTAGATTTTTATATAGTAGGTTTTCCCTTTCATACCTTTTTAGTTAATTTTTTATTTATTTCATATTTTGTTAATTAATTTTTTTAACAATTATTTTAAAGATGTACAAAATTATTATTATTATTATTATTATTTTATAATATAATATAATATAAATATGTTATATTATATTATATTATAACAATAAATATAAATTTATATAATTTTATTATATTTAATTATATAATTTTGAATAT
>CATIWM010336523.1:0-13111 GCA_949671775.1 Mallotus repandus | reverse complement strand
AAAAATTTAAAACAACTATTAAAACAACCACCAAAATAACCACCAAAATAACTACAAACAACGGTTGAAATAACCAATTTTTTCAACCAAAACAATTACCGGAACAACCAAAACAATAAAAAATTATAACAAACACTTTCGATAGACATCAACATCATGACAAATTACATATACAACGGTCATCTCAATCGAGGACTCCTCATATGTCATCATGGTCCACTACACTGTCATCCTAATACTCTACATTAGCTATGTAAAATGTATAACCCATGCTAGAAACTTAAAAAATAGAAGGTGAAATTGAGTAATTTTGTAAGAAAATTGCCTAATTAGCGAATAAGGAAATAAAGAGTAGATATGGTAACAATAAGCACTCTAAAAACATAAAACAATCAATAACAACTGAATATGAAAACATAAGATAAAACAGAGTGCTCAACCAAATAGCTCAAGTAATAGAGTTCAACATAATATTTATGATCAAAGTATTTTCATATCATATTATCTCTCATAACAAGATTTATTTTCTTTGTGCACAGTTTTCTGCATTTTCATTCATTATACTCCACATCCTAAAATTCAATACGATAGAGCACAATATTATGCATTCAGACGTGTAAAGGTATATCACATATATCATATTATTTTATAATTGTATCACATATCTCATTATATAACACTATAGATCCACATATTACATTCATTGTATTACACAACTATAACTCACTAATACAATTCACGCTAATTTTATTTCACATTACAATATCCCATAAAAGTTTGTATGCATACATTTAGAACCATATAAATTCATCTTAAATGTAAGCACCCGAATTATTTTAAAATTATAAAATATATTTCTGGGATTTGCAGTGTTAATAAATATTTTATTAATATTGAAAATATTATTTAGTGAAAATTAAATTTGAAATTTTGGTGTTGAATATTATTTTAATTATTATTTTATAAAAGTATTATTTTATATTTTATTGTGTATATTATTATGATTGAGAGATTTAATTAGATATTTGTATTATTTATATATATATAAGTTGTGTGTAGAGATTAGTGGGTAAATTAGTATTTTATTATTATTATTATTTAAAAAAAAGGACAGAATAAAAAAAAATTTTGGGCCTTTCTTTTTTCTTTCTTTTTCTTCTTCTTCTTATTCCTTTCTTTCCTTCCCTCGGTCGAAGTAGACCAGGCCGCCACTACCACCACATCACGCCACTAGCTTCGCCGTTCTTCTCCTTCTCCCTCTCGGTTTGCAAGTTGGCCGGATTCTCCTCTCCCTTACCGGTGATGATTCCGGTGTCTCCAACTGGCGAAGTTGGGCTTGATCTCTTTGTCTCAGAGTGGGTTACTACCTTGAACGAGGCTAACTCAAAAGAATGTCAAGTTTGTTTGGACTGACAAATGTGAAGAGCACTTCCAGTTGCTTAAGGACTTGTTGACTTCAGCTCCAGTGTTGACTTTACCTTCAAGGAATGAAGGGTATACGACGTACTATGATGCTTCTCCAGTAGGACTTGGGTGTGTATTTATGCAGAATGGGAGAGTAGTTGCTTATGCTTCATGTCAGTTAAAGAAGCACAAGCTGAACTACCCCACCCATGATTTGGAAATGGTAGCTGTGGTGTTTGCTTTGAAGATACGAAGGCATTATTTCTATGGTGTAACTTGTGAAGTATACACCGACCACAAGAGCTTAAAGTACATCTTTCAACAAAGAGACTTGAATTTGAGACAAAGGAGATGGATGAGACTTTTGAAAGATTACAATTGCTCTATTCTTTACCATCTTGGTAAAGTGAACGTGGTAGCTGACGCACTGAGTAGAAAGTCAACAGGTAGTCTTGCTTACATCAGCACAGAAAAAAGGCCAATCATTAAGGAGTTGCATGAACTGATTGATCAAGGATTGCAGTAGAAGATAACTAAGAAATGTCTTTTAGCTCAATTCAGAGTATGATCAGTGTACTTGGATAGAGTTAAAGCAGCTCGGAGAAGAGATCCACAGTTAAAGAAGATTATGTCTAAAGTGCAAGAAGGTCAATCCAGGGACTTTGTAATTGACAATGAGGGCACGTTGCATTTAGGCACAAGGCTATGTGTACTAGATGTGGATGAATTAAGAAAGGAGATTATGGAGGAAGCCCATTTTTTTGCTTATAGTATTCATCCAAGTTCTACCAAAATATATCATGATTTGAAAGATACATATTTGTGGAATGGGATGAAGAGAGACATTGCAGAATTTATGTCCAAGTGTCTTACTTGTTAGTAGGTGAAGTTGGAACATCAGAGGCCTTTAGAATTATTACAACAGTTGCCCATCCTAGAGTGGAAGTGGGATATGATTGCTATGGATTTTGTAGGTAGTTTTACCTCGTACATCAAGTTGATATAATGCTATCTGGGCGATAGTTAACAGATTGACTAAGTTAGCTCACATTCTGCCAATAAAGAAGACGTACTCTACTGATAGGTTAGCAAGATTATATGTTAACCGAATTGTTTGTCTTCATGGAGTACCAGTGAGTATAGTGTCTGATAGAGGAGCCACTTTTACTTTAGTCTTTTGGCAAGAATTACATAAGGCTTTTGGGTACAAGGTTGGACTTCAGCACAACTTTTCATCCTCAAACTGATGGTCAGTCTAAAAGGACCATTCAGACTTTGGAGGATATGCTTTGGATGTGTGTGATGGATTTTGGTGGTCAATGGGACGTATACTTACCATTGATTGAATTTGCATATAACAACAGTTATCATGCAAGTATTGAAATGGCTCCGTATGAAGCACTGTATGGAAGAAAGTGCATATCGCCTTTGTGTTGGGAAGTTGGCGAGAGACAGTTGACAGGACCAGAATTAGTACAAGTGACTTCTAAAAAGATACCCATTATTCAGCAAAGGTTAAAGACAGCCTTCAGTAGACAGAAGAGCTATGCAAACCCTAAGAGGAAGGATGTGTCATTCTCTGTTGGAGACTTGGTCTTTCTTAAAATGTCTCCAATAAAGGGAGTGATGAGGTTCGGTAAGAAGGATAAGTTAGCTTCAAGATATATCGGACCCCTGGAGATTCGATTGAAAGCTGGCGAAGGGGCGTACAAACTAGTGTTACCGCCAGAGTTATCGCGGATTCACCCAGTTTTTCTTGTCTCGATGTTGAGGAAATATGTTTCTGATCCTTCGCACATTCTTCAGCCTCAGATAATGGAGCTTAGCGAAGATTTGGCGTATGAAGAGTACCCAATGGCGATAGTGGATCAACAAGTTTGACAGTGTGGTGGAGCAACCATACGGTGGAAGATTGCACGTGGGAGACCGAGGCAGTGATGCAAGTGGCATATCCCTATCTTTTTCATTTGTGAAAATCTTGCACTTCTTTTATTTTGTTAAAATTCAAGGACGAATTTTTATAAGGAGAGAAGATTTTAAGTACCCGAATTATTTTAAAATTATAAAATATATTTCTAGGATTTGCAGTGTTAATAAATATTTTATTAATATTGAGATTATTATTTAGTGAAAACTAAATTTAAAATTTTGGTGTTGAATATTATTTTAATTATTATTTTATAAAAATATTATTTTATATTTTATTGTGTATATTATTATGATTGAGAGATTTAATTTGTATTATATATATATATATATATATATATATAAGTTGTGTGTAGAGATTAGTGGGTAAATTAGTATTTTTTATTATTATTATTAAAAAAAAGGACAGAATAAAATTTCCTTTCTTTCCTTCCCTCGGTCGGAGCAGACCAGATCGGCACTGCCATCACACCTCACTGATGTTTCCACCACGTTGCGCCACCAGCTTCGCCGCCTAGCATCGCCGTTCTTCTCCTTCTCCCTCTCAATTTACAAGTTGGTCGGATTCTCCTCTCCCTTGCTGGCAACGATTCCGGCATCTCCAGCCGGCGAAGTTGGGCTCGATCTCTTTATCTCGGAGTGGGCTTCTCAATTCCTTAATTTATTTAAGGAAATAACTTAGGTAACTACCTTGAATTTGGATAATTCGATTTTAGGTTTTTGAGTTAATTTGTTAGTTTAAGCTTGAAAATAATTTTATTAGGTATAGGTGCTTTAGGATTATTTGATGTTAAGGTTGTGAGCTATGCATCGATAATTTTTATTTATTTTTCTGAAATTATTTTTGAAAATGCATTATTCCAAGCTCGGAGTTACTGTTCTGGTACTGTTCTGGGCTCAGGGAGATTATATTTTAATAAATTATACTGATTATTTTGAGCAAATTTTGTGAAGAAAGTTTATTAAAATTATGTATAGAATTTTTATTATAAATTTTTGGATGTTTATGTGAAAAATGAATTTTTGGAAAAATTAGTATAAATTAGTAATTTTTATATTTTAGTTGAAATTATTGTTAATTAATATGTTTTAGACAGTTTTTGAGTAATAAATAGTGTAAAAATAAATTTTATGAATTATTTCTTATTTTTAGCTAATTATTAGTAATTTTCAGAAAATATATGAATAATAAGTTTATTTATTATTTTTAAGCCTAAATGAGTTATCACTAACTTTATAATGTATTTAAGTAATTTAAATGGTTATTTGCGATTTATGTTAATTTAATTGTAAGATTTGAATTATGTATGTTTATTGACGAGAATTTAAGTATAAGCTAGAAGTTTACTATTTATTTGAAAATAAATATATGTTATGTTTCATTGTGGAAATAAATTTAATTGTGGTATTTAAATGAGATTTTATGATTTTTGGTAATTTATTGAAAATTTTATTATTTTATTGGTTATTGTGAAATTGGTTCTTGGTTGGGCATTTATTGTAGTTCGAGGGCCCAACCTGAGAGGTGGTGTTGTGAGGATATTCAAAGTGTGTTTTCATGCAGGAACGACTTTACTTTTAGTAGAAATATGTCCATTTTATAGAGGAGACTCTGCCAAATTTTAGATAAATTTCTCGTAAAATGCGACATCAGCCTTTGTCAAAATTCTAATTTTATATGAGTTGTGTCTTAGATCGAGTCAATTCCTTCATTTCATGATTTTATTAATTTCGAGAATTTTCATAAATTTATTTATTTTATTTTGCAAGAATATTTTAAATAAATATTATTTATTTTAGAGCACTCCGGGGCACGAGCTGTAGCACCAGGGCAACAAAGAACGTGTTGTTCGGCATGCTCAACCTGTGAGTTAATTTTATGGAATGTGTGTTATGTGTTTTCAGTATATTTTCAAGCAGTTAAAAATAATAAAGAAATGACTATATGATTGATTTATAAACAATAGTTGAAAGCATATTTAAAGGAAGATTATTTCGTTACGTTTTATTTATTTATTTATTTATTTATTATTCATTATTTAATAATTTATTTATTTAATTTAATTATTTATAATTCGAATTGATTTAGGGATATTGGTGGAACGTGCTACCTAGCGGGTATCACTAGGACCATGTGCGCACGGGTAAGATCTCGGTATGTGATTAAAATGTGAATGGTTAGAGCTCGGTAGAGCTAGTGCTCTCGGGCCGGTAAAAAGGAATGTAACTTGGTTGAGCTTGCTCTCGAGACATCAATATGGAATAAGTGAAATGACTGTGGCAGTAACTCGGTTGATACTTGCTCTCGAGACAACAATCACTTGGATTAAGAGAACCGAAAGGCTATTAAAATAATGATTTAAGTGTTCTACCAAGTTTTCCACCAAAATAATTATTTTAAATATTTTTGTACAAGAATTTCATATTAAATTGATTTAAGAAGTTTAAAAGAGATTTTATATAAATATTATCAAGAAAAGTAAATTATTTTAATAATTATAATTATTTTATTCTATTTTATTTTAAAAAGGATTTTAATAAATAATTTTAAAACCAGCATGCATTTTATAAAATTGATTCACTTAATGAGGTCTAATTCTCCTCAATTTTTTTTTTCAAGATCTCACAGTTTGTCGTCTAGTTTCATAGTTTACACTAAGTTCATTTTTTACCGGCTGCATTATGTATGTTAATTTAATTTATATACTGTATAATTGAATTCTAGACACCACAATAGTAAATTCAAATATGTATTATTAGATATTCTGATTTTACCTTGTTTGGAATATTGAATTTAAAGAATATTATTTTATCCTTTTAATATTGTACATTTATTATAATTTATTGTTAAGTGAATTGTTTTATTCCGCGAAAATTTTTTAAAACTTACTATGAATTTCGGTTAATTTATGTATTCTCATTCTCTAGTGTCGATCACGTACATTTGGTTCGGATCGTGACATTAAAGATATAATGAATTTATGTATTGGCTAAAAGATAATGAATTTAGTTTTAATATCAATTGAATATTTAGCGTTGAATTTATCTCAAAAATGGAAATCAGTATCATTCTTAACTTACATTTCTTACTTGAAAGACATGTTTGACTTCTCGTATATTCATGATTCAAGTGTAAGTTTCAAGATAGGTTGCAATGATTTAGGTTGTTACAGAGCCAAAATAAGAAACTAAGTTGCCTAATTAGCACTGAGGAGCCACCTTTATGCAATCAGGCGTCGGCCCAGTAGATGAGGTGATGCCTTAGTGGTTGCTGGCCACTTGATCTCTCACGCATCGCCTGAGTGCTTCAGCATATGACTTGCAGTTTGAACTCTTCTATTGCTTGCTAGATTTCCACTAAAGATTGTCCAAGTTCAAGCAGTATTCATACACATGTATTTTGAGCTTTCATGAGCCTCTTTTCACAAGGATATTTGCATAATTCTAAGTTCTGTTCAGCAAAATATTCGTAAAGGTTTTCTAAAGGAAGAGGAGCTTAGTTCAAACTATGAACATACAGTGTATAGCCCAATAGTTTAAATTAGATTTTTAGCAAAAATTTTCAAGAGAAACAACTCCTTGTATCTGACATTCAAAAATAGAATCAAGAGCTCAAGGAACAACAACATCACTTCCTTCATAATAGGAAGAGAATTTTAATGAACAAAGCAATGCAGATTTTAGTACAAAATTTTTGAGAATTCAAAAGGGAGAAATTTGAAGTTTTCACTCACCAAATATTTCTTGAACAAAGAAGCTTAAATCCTCCTACCTTGCTGATCATATATGGGTAACGTCAAGATTCTATGATTTAATTCTAAAGAAAGCTAGGATCAAGCATGCATGAGCGTGATCTTTCTTAAAATTGAATGACATGCAAAGAATTTTCACCCAAATCAAGTTGAACCTAAGAAATTTTTAGTTCCTTGCTCTACCCTTCTTCTTCTCCATTGATTGAAGCACGAAGCATTCCTTGTTTCCACATTTTTAATACAAATTTTCCTTTAAAAAAAATAGGTCCTGGTGCATGAAACACACACATATACATGACACCTCACCACATACTTGCATTTTTAAATCCTCAAATACTTTCTCCTTCCATCATAAATCCCTCCTTATTTCAATTAAACTTTTCCTTGATTTTATTCATGTTTTCTCATCAAGCCCTCTATCAATTATTTTAGACAAATTGAGGCCTAAATTAATATTATTTTAATAATATAATTTCCCAACTTACATTTTCAATAACATGGATGTAACAACTAATCTATCATATTGGATCAATTCTAAAATCTTTAAGGTATTTTTGGGCAAGAAACTTTGAAATTAGGTGGAAGTTTATATGTTGTTTTATTAAATGTATAGATGGTCACTAAATTTTATTTTTGATTACAATTTGGTTATAAAATTTTAACGTGTATATTTTTAGTTACCAAATTTCTATTTAAATTTCCTGTATAGTCTCTATAAATTTTTTTTGATTCATAAACAATTTAATACTATCATTTTAGTCCAAAATTTGAAAATAACATACAAATAAGTCCATATATCATCTCTAGATTATAGTTATAAATTATTTAGATATTATATAATAAAGAAATATTTTATTATCAATATATAGTTTATTATATATAAAAAATTAAAATAATATTCATTAAAAATAAAAAAATTAAATTTATAAAGTTATTCAAATATAATATGATATACAAATTTGTTATTAATTTATAGTTTATTATATTAAAAATTAAAAAATGAAGCTAAATATTAACATCTGACTTTTTCTCTAATCTAATAATGTTTTTTACTTTATTTTAGGAACAAGGTATTTATCACTTAAGATAGTTTTTAATTTTTCCATTAATCTCTATATGAATATAGAAAATATGGGCTTATTTGTATTCTATCTTCAAATTTTGGACTAAAATGGTAATTGTGGATTGGGTATGAACCAAAAAATATTATAAAAGTTACTCATAAAACTTGAATACTAAAAAGATACAGTACAAAGTTTTATTACCAAATTACAATTAATTACAAAGTTTAGTGACTATTTATACAATTTACCCTATGTTGTTCACTGCAATTGATTTTGTACTTTATATCAAAGCTCCTAACTTGGAAAAAGTTATCATCCTTGTCTTTTATGTTAAACTTTGCTACATAATTGAAAAAACCACATATTTAAAAACACCTACACTTAACTGTAGCATTATATTTTTTGAAGAATAGATTTGGTAGCTAATTCTTATCCCCCAATCTCTGCAAGTTTCCTTGAATTCTTTCTTATTCTTAAATAGCATACTAGTCTGAAATGTTGAATTAAGAATATATTGCTCCGTGTTGATGATTGGGAATTGCTTGGATGTTCTCTCTCTACCATCTTTATCAAATTATGATGCAGTCTGCAACTCATCAAAAGGTCCATAATATAATTCTACACCATTTGCATTAAACTTCATTGTGGATTTCATTTCACTTAATTTTAAGTCTGATACTTGTTTTAAGTATACCCTAAACCCTAGGTTTCTCTATAGGCTAGTTTGGGCATGAAACCGACCTGATCAAATTTGGGATCTTAAACCCTCAAACTCAAAACTAGCATCGAATTAGCTCAAAATCGGAGGGGCCTGGTTCAGGGTTGGTTCCTCTTCACATGGAACTAGAATCGATAGCTACGATTTTGAACCAACCAGTTCTAATTTATAATCAAAAAATTTTAAAAAATGATTGTTGAACTAATCGAATGGTCGAACCAAAACTGTGAACCGGCCAAACTATAACAATGAAGAACTAGTCCTAAACTAAAAGGGGTCGGTTCTGGTCGAATTCCACCCTTTGAGGAACTATGAACCGTGACTCCAAATCAGAATTAGCCAATTCATGAACTATGGCCACCACTACTCAACCCTTTGCTTATTTTATAATGCAATAACTTTCCCAATTAGAGCAAACTTAAAAGGTGTTGTATTGTTGTTGTCCTCCCAATTGGTGCTAACTCAGCTGATTCACTCTTATTTACTTCATCTTTATCTATGTTCATTTCATACTTCAACATATAGTTGCCCCGTTGCTTTTAAAACAAAAATCAAGTCCTCATGTCCATTAACAATATCATATTATGTAACATTAAAATCATCCCCATTATCTACTTCACTCTCATTTTGATTACCAAAACTAGGAAATTCCCTATTAACAATATTATATATGTCACCCTATCATTATAGACATTATCATTATTAAGGACCAACTTATCATCATCTTTAGCTGCAATCTCTTCCTCATCATGAGCAACAATATTTGCAACTTCCGCTTCAGATTTAGCTAGTAAAGGTGTTGCTTGAAAATCTTGATCAACTGTTACCTCAAAATATTTATTGGTTGCTGCCTGAAAATACAATGCTACTTGAAAATCTTGATCGACTGATGCCTCATAATCCTTATGCCCTTTGGTATAAAAATTCTAAAAATCCAAACCAATTACATTTTCATCATTCACTCTATAACCTATGCATAATTTACTTCCACTAGCATCCACATATTTTTTTTTCTCACAATCTTTTCTCTTTCCATCACTTTTACTACATATTGCACCAATATTATCATCTTCTTTTTCGCTACCCTCTATAAGTTCCTCTATAATTATAGTGTATTGTCTTTGAGGACTGAATTTTGTAAGTCTTTATCACTTAAATGCTTCACAAAAATATCAATTTGCCCTTTATCAGCTCCAAATAAAGCCATCTCAAAAACACATGCATCATTTTCCAATCTTTTCAAACTAGAATTAAATTTCATGTCAGACATTATCCAATAACACATTATGTTATCTCTCAAATCTAAATTTTATGCCTATGCATCAATTCTAACTAATAAAATCCAGATAAATTCTACTGATGGTCACTAAACTTTGTGCTTGATTAGAATTTGGTTACAAAATTTTTATTTGTATCTTTTTAGTTACCAAATTTCTATTTAGATTTCACAAGTAGTATTTATAATATTTTTTCATCCATAAACAAACTAGGATTACCATTATAGTTCAAAATTTGAAGATAGCATACAAATGTATCCATATTTTTTGGGGCTAGTTTTGCCAAGTTTTAAAGTTTGATATAAATATGCAAAAGGTCGAAAAGGTTGTGATTTTTTGTGCCCATAGGCCTATATAATATTATTATATTTAAATATTGAAATGTTATTTTAATTATTTACATATGATATTTTAATTTTTTATATATAATAAAGTATACATTAATAATAAATTATTTGTATAATATTAATATATTTTAAAAAATTATTACTTTAATTTAAGGATAATATATGGACTTATTTGTATACTATTTTTAAATTTTGGATTAAAATGGTAATACTAGATTGTTTATGGACAAAAAACTTTTATATGGACTATATATGAAATATAAAGAGAACTTTGGTAACCAAAAATATAGAAACTAAATTTTTTTAATCAAATTATAATAAAATATAAAGTTTAGTGACCATCAATAAAATTTACCCAGTAAAATCTTATCAATTTCATTTATCAAAAAAAAAAATCTATCAATTTTAAAAATTTTACAATCAACATCACACCCTAGTACCCCCTAGTCACCAAAATTACCATCGTAATACTAAACAAAAAAAATTTGTTTTCCACTTGAATGTGTTGAAATAAAAATCAAAGGCAATTTTTATTATCTCAAGGTTTAATAAGAAAAAAACCCCCATAAAATACACAGTATAACCAACATACAAAATCCTAAACCCTTAATTGCATGGAAAACCCTTCTCGGGAATATTGATCAAATAATTAATTCCTTTAAACTTGTTTTCCAAATTACAAAATTATAACTTGAACTTCAAGCAATAAGCTTATAAAATAAGTTGAAATTTTGGTTTTCTTTTTGAAAGCAACAGGTTATGGGTGTGCATAAGGTGTCTTTACTCTACTTGGGTCATCAACCATCTTTGAAAATAGGCCATAGTAGATATACTGACATGTAACCTGGTTCTATCAATTTTGACGGTCAAGGACTAAAAGTGATGTTTTAAAAAAAAATTATGAACTCAATTGAAAACTTTCTAACTTATGAGACTTAAATTAAAATTTCATATAACTTATAGGACTAATGGAGTCATCATCCCTATTTTTTATGTTATCCTTATACCAACACATTTACCTTCTTTGTTTGCTTATTTATGACACCAACATCCTCGACTAGCTTCACCAAGTTACCCTTTTTCTATAAAAACCATCAAGACGACATCAACCATTAATGTAGGATCAAGGAAACCCTCTAACCATTATACTCAACTTTTAGTTTAGTTTACTAATTTAAACTAAGCTAGTAACTGTATTGAAGCATTGCCTTGTTTTCGAATCTATCATTTTACATGGATATGAAACTTTTTTTATTTTGGGCGTAAGAGATTCAATGTCGATATTCCAGATTTAGGATTGTGTGATTAAAAGCTGAAAGAGCCCTAGAGGGGGGTGAATAGGGCAAATCGAAGATTTGAAGAAAATTCAGAAAATTAAAATAAGAATTAAAGGAATGTTGAGAAGGAATAATGAACATAAGAATTTAAGGAGTTTGAATTCTCAACAATCCTACGTCTCCACCTAACTTATCCCCAGGTTAGTATTTTTAATCCCACACAATCTTATTCACAAGATTGAGACTACATAAGAGTTTGAGGCTCACTCTTCAACCTTATAACCAAGAGTTTCTATGCTAACTCTTAAAGCAAATCCCAAGTGTTTTAATGGCTAAACTCTTAAACCAATTCCTTTAGAATAGAATCTCACTTCCCGTTTTCTAAAACTAGAAAATAGAAGAACAAGAACATCTATTCTAACACTGACCAAACTCTCACAAGAGTTTATCAAATACAAAAATGATTTTAAAAAGAATTTTGAGAGCTTTAATTGAATGCTTAAGAATGAATAATGAATGAACAACTTACATAACCTCTAAATGATCTTTAGAGGTTATATTTATATTTGAGCAATTCAATTATAGTTGTTAGAAACAATAATTTCGTTTCCAACAAATTCAAAGTCCATTTGAATGTAATTTGGACTTTTGAGCTGTGATAATAATGATCCTGGTCAGGATTTCATCAGTCCTGGTCGGGATATTAAAAAATATTCATTTGTAGCTGTTATTTTTAAACTACTGCACTGGTCCCGGGCATGGTCCCAGTTGGGACGACGTTTAGGATATGTACTACCAAGAAAATTAAAAAATGAAGCAATTTTGTCACAGTCCAGCAAGCTGATCCCCGGTGGGACTAACTTGGTCTCAGTCGGGATTTGTAGTCCCGGTCGAGACCAGGGCTCGAGATCTATTCTGCCATTTTGAAAAAATTTGGTAAAACTTGTCCCGGTCAACCTCCATTCGTCCCGGTCGTGACCATACTCATGATCACTGTTCATAGTGATTTTTCTTTTAATATTTCTCCATCAAATTGTCTTCTAAAAATACCTACTTATACACCCTTAAAACAAACACATTAAATGTTCAAAATTAAGTTTGTTAAGATTAAATCAAGATTGATCATTGCTAAGGTCAACAATCTCCCCTTTTTTGATTTTGACAAACTTATTTTGAGTTTGAGAAAATAATATAAAGTGAAGTGCGTGATAATTTGAATTCCAATTAAATATACAATTTTTACTCCCCCTTAATTCATGCATACCATAAAAATTAAGTTTAAGGAGTAAGGAATTAAAAATAAAAAGAGATAAAAGAAAAATATCAAATGTAATAATTTAAAATGA